>JAXCGZ010013241.1:55000-60000 GCA_037179515.1 Halocaridina rubra | reverse complement strand
AGTGATAGAAGCTCAAGGGCCGGTATTAGAGAACATCAACCTTACAGCCACAGAGGTATGCAAAGCACTGATGGATTTAGATGTTCATAAAGCGACAGGTCCTGATGACATATCCCCTCATGTGCTTAAAAAATGCGCAAACACAATATCAGTGGCACTAAGTATCATATTTAAGGAGTCACTGGAGTCGGGGGAGATTCCAAGATGCTGGAAACAAGCAAATGTGATACCTATCTTCAAAAAGGGAAGGAGGGATACGGCTCTGAACGATAGACCAGTTTCCTTGACCAGCATAGTTTGCAAAGTTATGGAGAAACTACTAAGGAAACATATCTCTCTTCACTTGGAATCCTTCAACTTTTTGTCAGTGAGGCAACATGGCTTCAGAGAAGGTAGATCAACAGTAACAAACTTATTAGAATTTTATGATGAGGTAAGCCAAATCTTACAGGAAAGAGAGGGCTGGGCAGATTGCATATTCCTAGACTTCCAGAAAGCGTTTGACACTGTTCCACATGGGAGACTTATTAGGAAGCTGCAATCAATGGCTAGAATAGGTGGAAATGTTTTGGAATGGATAAAAACTTACTTAGAAGGAAGGGAACAGAGGTTTAGAGTAAGACACTCAGTGTCTGAATGGAAAAGAGTTAGTGGTGGAGTTCCACAGGGTTCAGCTTTAGGGCCACTTTTGTTCCTTGTATATGTAAATGACCTACCAGAGTCTGTAAATTCATTCATGAATATGTTTGCAGATGATGCAAAGATTGTGAAGAAAGTAAAAAACGAGAACAATGGTAGAGAACTTCAGGAGGATCTAAATAATCTGCATGAGTGGTCAGAAAAGTGGCTAATGAAATTCAATACTTCAAAATGTAAGGTAATGAGAATGGGTACAAGTGCAAGAAGGCCCAAGCTTGACTACTCGGTGGCTGGAGTACAACTTCAAGAGACAGAAAATGAGAGAGATCTAGGAGTAAACATACTGGCAGATTTGTCTGCAGAAATACATATAAATGGCATAGTAAGGGCAGCATATGCATTCTTATCAAATGTAAGGGTAGCCTTCAGGCACATGGACAAGGACATGTTCAGATATATTTATGTAACCTATGTGAGACCAAAACTCGAATATGCAGCCCCCTTTTGGAATCCGCACTTGAAAAAGCACATAGCTAAGCTTGAAAAAGTTCAGAGACATGCCACGAAACTGGTGCCAGAAATACGCAATCTCAGTTATGATGAGAGGCTGAGGGAATTAGACTTACCATCACTCGAAGCTAGAAGAGTGAGGGAGGATATGGTGACAGTCTTTAAATTCCTTCATGGTTATGATAGAGTGGATAGGGATCGATATTTTGATGTGGCTGGCTCTAGAACTAGAGGTCATAGTTGAAGCTTCGTAAGAAATCTTTGCAGGATGTAAGGAAATACTTTTTCAGTGTAAGAGTAGTTGATAATTGGAATTGGCTAAGCGAGGAGGTAGTTAATGCTATCTCAATCCATAGTTTTAAGGACAGGTATGATAAGTATGACTAAGTATAAAATGGAAGCGATGAGGAGACGGGAAGATACGAGTTCTTTGGGCTCTTTCCCGTAAACACAATTAGGTAATCACAATTAGGTAATCACTTGAAGCTAGAAGATTGAGGGGGGATATGGTGACAGTCTTTAAATTCCTTCATGGTTATGATAGAGTGGATAGGGATCGATATTTTGATGTGGCTGGCTCTAGAACTAGAGGTCATAGTTTGAAGCTTCGTAAGAAAACTTCTTTGCAGGATGTAAGGAAATACTTTTTCAGTGTAAGAGTAGTTGATAATTGGAATTGGCTAAGCGAGGAGGTAGTTAATGCTATCTCAATCCATAGTTTTAAGGACAGGTATGATAAGTATGACTAAGTATAAAATGGAACCGATCAGGAGACGGGAAAATACGAGCTTTGGGTTCTTTCCCGTAAACACAATTAGGTAATCACAATTAGGTAATCTCACACACACACACACACACACACACACACACACACACACACACACACACACACACACACACTATATATATATATATATATATATATATATATATATATTTATATATATATATATATATATATATATATATATATATATATATATATATATATATATATATATATATATATATACATATATTTATATATATATATATATATATATATATATATATATATATATATATATATATATATATATATATATATATATATATATATATATATATATATATATATATATATATATATATATATATATATATATATATATATATATATATATATATATATATATATATATATATATATATATATATATATATATATATATATATATATATATATATATATATATATATATATATATATATATATATATATATATATATATATATATATATATATAATGGTTCAACAATTTTAGTAGTTCTCAGACTTTGGAAGCTGTTGAGACAAAGTTTCCTATACAATCTGCCCAAGAGTTTTATTCAAAGAGCAAGGTCTTATTCTTTGAAATTTTCCGTGGAAATTTCAAGCATATTATTTCAGTGATATTTCTAACTTAATTAAGTTTTGTGTTATTGCTATGAGTATTGCTAGCAGTTTTGACCTGCGTAGGGAAAAAAAAATGCTGAAATATAACGTCTCCCAGCTATAACTATAATGGCTAGAGCTAGACAAAATTTTTTCAAAAATTGCTGGAAATAACAGAGAAAAAGAAAATAAGAAATTCAATAAAACTGCAGAGTTAGAGTTTTGATCATTATTATGACACTGAAGATATAAAACAAAATTATATTCATGTGTTTTACACAATATTATTAAATGAGTACAAGAAGTAGAACAAAAAAAATTACGAGAGAAATACAGAGAAGAGAAAAAAAAAACCTGGCCATACTGTAACGAGAAATGTGGAGGGAAAAGTTTCCCAAATTTCTTGGGTAACTTTGTTTCTTCTTTCGGCGGGAACATGTTTTTGATTTTACCTCTTGGATATTTCCGGAAGGGGGAGGGGGACTATGATGAGAAGCAGGATTTGGTAGAGAATATTCAGATAACCAACACGGATAAATTTGATGTAGATTATTCGTTAAAGAAACAAGAGTCGAATAATTTCATAAATAATTCATAAAAATAATTTGGAATATCCTTCTATACGGCCTACTGCTTAAGATGAAAGTTGAGGATTTTTTTCCCCTTTTAGGATCATTGGTATAAAATTTCTTAAAAAATGGCTACACTGAATTCATGTTATACTAAACAATGTTTATGTAAAATTATGGGCGTGCGAATCATTGCTAAATGAATAGAAACAAACCAACCAGCGTAGCGTAACGTAACCTAACCTAACCTAAGCAAACCAGCCAACCAACAACCCTAACATAACAAAATGAAGCTTAATCTAGGCTAACCAAAATATCCCAAACGAACGTAACTTGACCTAACGTGACTAAATCTAACGTAATCTACGTAATCTAACTTAACTAGGTAAGGTTAAGTAACTATTATTAGATAAGGTTCGGATACAAGAGACTAAATAGCCAGGTGGGTCGCATACTATTGATAGCACCACAAATTCAAAGCCTAATCCTTATTGACGAGCAAGAAACATTGGGTAAATGACCAAACTGTATATGATATGTCAATTTAATTAGTAAATATCAATATTCAGCAATAAAGAGCAATATATATATATATATATATATATATATATATATATATATATATATATATATATATATATATATATATATATATATATATATATATATATTCGTGTCGTGTTAGTGTAATATACTCGTAGTCTAAACATAACGAAGATATGAATACATGATACACAGATGAATTGAGGTCAGCCACGAAGAAAAAACGAAACGACGGAGTACTCATTTTTCCTTCGTAGCTGACCTGTATTCATACATATAAAGAACTATTTATAAAGAGTATTTAGGAATGAGATAAGGGATATAGACATTATATACCATGGAAAGTACAAATGTAATAAACAAATTAAAAACTACTATTGACTAGGAGCCTCACCAGCAATATCCCTATAAAATTTCTCAGCTATACTGTCAGTCTTTCAACTTTACAATGGGGACCAAACCTGGATAAAAGCCACAGAGCTAACGTAAGTACGAGTAATTTGGTCTGTCTTTACACCAATTTACAATAGTAAAAGTAAGTTACTCCCTAACAATTACTTGTCTTATACCTAACATTACATGTATACTATAAAGACAAAAGCTGGATGAATGACAAATATAAACTGCTAATTAATGACTATATGCCTTTAAGCTTGGCACCACATGTCATAAAGGTGTTTAAAAGAGTAAAAAAGAAACATGTTTATGTCACTGAACTTACACCAGAAAAGTACAAGACCACATTTCTTGGACTAAATTGAAAATATGTTTTTGAGACACAGCAGAGCGACATAACCTAAGTAGACTTGGAGAAAACATGTCTTAATATAGCTTTGATAACTGTGGTTATTCAGGATATAAGAAGAAAGATTCAAAAATGAATGAAACAACTTTTTTTTTGGGGTCACGTTTTCACTGCCGATATATATATATATATATATATATATATATATATATATATATATATATATATATATATATTATATATATATATATATATATATATATATATATATATATAGTCACCGTGGCTGAAGCGGTAGCGTCCAAGACTCTGAGACGACAGGTCGAGGGTTCGCGCCCCGGCACGGTCTGAGGTTAGCAAGGGCATGCACTCAGGGTAACGATTACATCTGCCAAAACAAGTCCTTCGCAAGAAGGCAACCGTCCTAGCCCTTGGTAGAAAAGGGAGTCCGTGACGTAAAACCGGAACTTATGTATATATATATATATATATATATATATATATATATATATATATATATATATATATATATATATATTAATATATATATATATATATATATATATATATATATATATAT
>JAXCGZ010013241.1:32500-52500 GCA_037179515.1 Halocaridina rubra | reverse complement strand
AAAGAGAGAGAGAGAGAGAGAGAGAGAGAGAGAGAGAGAGGAGAGAGAGAGAGAGAGAGAGAGAGAGAGAGAGAGAGAGAGAGAGAGAGAGAGAGAGAGAGAGAGAGAGAGAGAGAGAGAGAGAGAGAGAGAGAGAGAGAGAGAGAGAGAGAATCACTGAGAATATGCACCTTGTTCAGGTAGAACCCATATTGAGATACTCCTCAAAAGTGACAGTTTATTGCTATTAAAATATTCGAGGCGTGAGAATATGTAAAATGTTTTATCTCTTAAGAATATTAACTTACTGTACAGTCACTACCACCCTTAAGAAATTCATGAGATATTGGTAACCATAGCCCTGTTATACAGTGATCACTCACTCTGGTCAATGACATCACTTCAATATTTTTCATTGATATGTATGAATTTATAAGATTTTACCCAACAAGAACCCTAATCCAACCCTACTGTTCAGTAAATCTGAAAATAGGATTTTCTTTTTTAGTTATGAGACCAACACGACAGGTAATGTCTACACCTATCGAGTCTTTGCTATTGTAGTTTATTACTGAGAGTCTGCCATGAGACCAAGACATTTGAAGGCGCATGTTCATATATCCTAATGATATGATAAGGGTTATCCAATATGCAGGGGATGGCACTACTCTCTCCCTTTTGTCCTCAAATGGTTTTGGTAAAGAGATGCTATACAAAACACCTTGAGGAGTCGAAATCGGAACATCCTGGGTGGGATATATTTGCTAAATTTCTGTCCAGAGTTATAATGTTAAATACTCTCACTGAATTTTATACAAGTTCCTCTAGTTTACTATTCTCTCCTCAAATTTTTGAAATAATTAACACAGGCAAAAACTTGGCAATTTTTGACATTTTATATCATGTTTGGTGGAATAAGCGTCTCAAACATCACGAAGATAAGAGGAGTCCATTTCAATGTCCATGCCAAGCTTACAGTCGATCCTTATAGTATCCAACTAGGCTATGAGGGTCAATTATGTGTGCATTTACCCAATTACATTTCTTAATTGTGACCACAGGAAATAACCTAATGCTGGTAACCCCAAATTTCCAGGTCTTTTTATGACTGACATCTACTGTATCTTCTTTAAAATTATGAATGTATTTAGCATATACGATTCCAGCTTAGTGAATTCCATTTAATAGTCATTCTGACATTAAAGCAGTATTATCTTATATATAACAAATAAGTTACCCGAGAGGTTTAAAAACGTGACTTCTAGTTGCAGAGGCTCCCATATCAGGTATCCCTACCCACTCTGTCAAAACCGTGGAGGTATTTAAAAATTTACAATATCCACCTTTTTGTTCTGGCTTCAGGTGATAGTAAATACAATTCCTTCAACCATTCTTCATATCTGAGTTTCCGTATTTGTGTTGCAAGTCTTGTAGGATGTATCTGGACTCTCTCTTTCCTAATGATATGTTTTCCTTTTTCCAAGTGCGGCTTTCAAAAGGATATTGCATATTTGTGCTAAGGCCTCAGCTTAGGTATGTGAAACTTCAAATAATTCCATTATTTACTTATATGAGGATCACCGTTACGTTTGCTAAGAGAAAATACGCTGCTTCGCTATTCCATTTATATGCATCTATGGAGGCAAGTCTGACCCATACATTGACCCTTAGATCTCCTTCACTTGAATTTTCTTCAAGTTACTCTCCAGTTATTTAATACCAATATGGAGATCATCTTGCAATTGTGTTCATTATCATTACTAATGAATCATCGAACCACATTAAACACTTATTTGACCCTTTCTTTTTAGACTAATAAGATTCTCTGACTTCCTTACCACTATTTCATCCTTTTCTCTTGTTAAATTCCCTTTTTTTGTCTACAAATATATTCAAAATTGTATGTAATGCATATGGCACATCATTTACTTATATAGTAACATGAGCAGACATATCACAAGCTTTCTCCCAGCTAAAAGTTTTATCCACTTCAAGACATTTCCACCCATTCTTGCCAATAGCTGCTGCTTCCAAATGAGTCATTCATAAGACAGTTTATCAAATCACCTAAAAATCTAAGTATCTGCAATCTGATCAACCATCATTTTCGTATCAGATGAGGCTTAACTAATCATAAAATTAAAGCAAGTTTATTAATGAAGAGCTGCCATCTAAGAAGCAATGTTGTTTCACTGACTAAAAGTTAAAAGACACTGTGTATGAGTCCAGGAGAGAGAGAGAGAGAGAGAGAGAGAGAGAGAGAGAGAGAGAGAGAGAGAGAGAGAGAGAGAGAGAGAGAGAGAGAGAGAGAGGAGAGAGAGAGAGAGAGAGAGAGAGAGAGAGAGAGAGAGAGAGAGAGAGAGAGAGAGAGAAGAAACTACTTCCTTTTTAGTCATTCCTATTCCCATTCGAATATGCCTTGCTAATTCTTATTACTCGTTATCACCCCCTCCCTCTGAAAAAGTCTCCTATTAAAAAGGAGATTAACGATGAGATACAGAATATATTCCAATAAAATGCAATATTAATGATAAGGTCCTAACCCAGACACAAAAATATCTGTGAACAGAAAGCCACTATCTATCATGTGGAAGGCATCATCACTCACTCTCTCACGTGATCGACTTCACGCCTCTAAAGAGTAGCCATCAGACGAACAAGCACACAAAAGTTGGCGATTTTCAAGGTTTCATTGATTTTTCCCTCATTATTATTATTATTATTATTATTATTATTATTATTATTATTATTATTATTATTATTATTATTATTATTATTATTACTATTACTATTATTATTATTATTATTATTATTATTATTATTATTATTATTATTATTATTATTATTATTATTATTATTATTATTATTATTATTATTAGTAGTAGTAGTAACAGCAGTAGTAGTAATAGTAGTAGTAGTAGTAGTATAAAGAATACCAGATATATGCTAAATTTAACATTTCAATCGCAAATCTCCCCCACATACTAGAGTAACAATTCAGACAGTCATCATCATCAAACCTTACGGCTTCTCCCGTCAGGGGTCGCCTCCATAGCGCCCTATCCCCTGCATCCTCCTCTGCCACATCAAACACCCTCATACCCTCCCTCACTACATCCATAAATCACCTCTTTATTCTACCTCTCTCGCTTCTGCCTGACAGATCCATACTAGGCAGCCTTCACCCAACATACTCCTCATCCCTCCTCAGATCATGCACAAACCATCTCAACCTCGCCTCTCTCACCATGTCCCCAATCGACCAACCTGCACTATACTTGTTTTTTATGATGTCCATCCTCCTCATGCCCAGAGAAAACGGCAATATTTCCATCTCTGCCTCCTCCAGCTCTGCCTCTCTTTTTCTTTTTTTGTGGGACTGTTTCTAAACCATACATCATAGCTGGTCTTCCTACCGTTTTGTAAGCTTTATGTTCCTCTCTTGCAGGTACACTTTTAGCACACATGACTCCAGTCAGTCTTCTCCATCCACTCCATCCTGCCTACACTCTCTTCTTCACTTCCTTACCACACTCTCCATTCGTTTATACAGCTGATCCCAAATATCCAAACTCGTCCACCTTCACCACCTCTACGCCTTGTAACCTCACAGGTTCTTCACCCTCCCTTTTATTGACACTTATGTATTCTGTCTAGCTTTTCCTGGACAGTTACCCTACTGTCGCTACAGATCACAACGTCATCCACAGCCATCATAGACCCCAGTGACTCTGTCTAATCTCGTCCGTCATCCTGTTCATTACTACTTCATTAAAGAAAGAGCCTAGGCTCGATTCTTGGTGTAATTCCATCCCCACTCTGAATCAGTCCGTCAACCCTACTGCAAACCTCTTCTCTGTCAAACTGCCATCATACATATCTTGCAACACCTTCACATATTTCTCTGCTGCTCCCGACTTCCTCATACAATACCATAATTTCTCTCTCGGCACCCTGTCATACGCCTTCTCTAAATCCACAAATACATAATGCAACTCCTTCTTGCCATCTCATTACTTCTCCATGAGCATTCTCAAAACAAAAATTGCGTCTGGAATCAGATAGTACGTAATGTAATTTCTTAAGAAACAAAGTTTTCATTTTTATCGTCTTTTTGGTACTTGATATTAACCTTTATAGGAAGAAGCATAAAATTAAGGTTCTTGAAGAGGCTATATTTTCCATATGGAATTTTTGCGCTTCAACTATTATGGAGTATAAAACAGTTGCTTAGATAAACAAATAGCCACAATGATAACAGATTCAGCATTATGAATACTTCCCAAAATCAGTATTCTATAATCATCAAGTAAATATGAAGTGATGATGATGATGATGATGATGATGATGATGCTGCTGATGAAGATGATGAGAAGAAGAAGAAGAAGAAGAAGAAGAAGAAGAAGAAGAAGAAGAAGAAGAAGAAGAAGAAGAAGAAGAAGAAGAAGAAGAAGGTGGGGGAGGAGGGCAGGATGATGATTCATGCATACTGATCAGAAATATTGAAGTCTTGTCATTGGTTTGAGTGAAGGATCACCGGTAGGGAGGTTGTTGGTTACCAATATTCAATTCTTTTACTTGGACAACGCAACCACTCAATCTCTTTCTAAAATGTGTGTAAAGTGCTTGCTTTGTCCACCTTTTGACTAACGACACAATTTTGTACCAACCACTATTCGTACTTATAACATCCTGTTAGAAGTTGTTATAAAAACGACAGGAGAATTGCGTGCATGTACTGGCTAGGCTTTGGTATGCATAGTTTCATCTGCTGTAGTAGCTAATTTAATTAACATGGCATAAAATTGCAACTTGCGATGCGGGTCTGATTTCCCTGATGTTCAAAAGTTCTTCGCAAATAATAGTAATCTTAACATCACGGCTTCATTGTGAATACAAATACTTTAGCCCTACGTATAACTGTATTGATATAAGAAAGATGGGAGAAAAGCTTGCATGTAATGGTTGTGCAATGTTTTGATTCTTATCTGCTGCAGTGTCTCAGTTGATTAAGGTGGCATGAATTTGTAGCTTGCAATATATATATATATATATATATATATATATATATATATATATATATATATATATATATATATATATATATATATATATATATATATATATTGTACCTGAAGAGGACTGGAGTCCAGTCGTAATATATAGTACATCTTCGCTTCTTTTTGTGTTTTATTTATGGGCCTTTTTTTGCTTCATATTGTGCTGTGATATAACAGTTTATTTTGCATATATATATATATATATATATATATATATATATATATATATATATATATATATATATATATATATATATATATATATATATATATATATATATATATATATATATATATATATATATATATATATATGCACCCACACCCACACACACACACACACACACACACACACATATATATATATATATATATATATATATATATATATATATATATATATATATATATATATATATATATATATATATATATATATATATATATATAAGATTTAGTGACTGATGATATAATTTCCAGACACTAAAAATTTGTCATTAAAATATTCATAAAAAAATATTTATCTAAGAGATCCTATTTCTGAATAGTGTATACATTACTTAAATCTTTGAGTTATTAAAACACACCATTGGTTAAATAAATAAAATAATTATTTTCATCATAATTATATAAACGGTTTAACTCACATCTCTTTATATCAACTATTAAAAGGCAAAGAACCAGACAAAGGTAAGTACTCTGTCAAGCAAACCTAATTTACCCTCAGGAACAAAGGCATGCATGCTTTTAGCTCATGCGCTTCTTTTCACAAGCATGCTGATTGTCAACCACTTCTTCTTTCCTTACAGATAATGAATGAATGGCTCCTCCTTTTACGTTTTCCCCTACCTCTTTTCCTCCTATTTCACTTCTAATGCCATCTGCTTTCGTACCCGAACCTCCTTACGTTTCTCTCCCTCTTATCCTCTCTAGAGCTTATCAGTGTATTCACACAGCAAACCTTTCAGATAACCAGAACACTCCTTCCATCCTCGGAGGCCAAGGAACAGCTGTCACAGAGCCTCTAGCACATAATAAACTAAGTCTCTCTGATCCAATAAGTGCGTTCACAAACTATGGAACAAATCCTTGAGGAAAGCCCTAAAACAGGATCAGTTTGAAACTGATGTTGTCGCTTTTGCAGTCTGATCCCCCTTTAGAAGTCTCGCAAGTTATGCTCCAATAAATGTAATATTATCAAATGAGATTACTCCTTTCATCATACATTTCTGTATTATGGAAACGGTTTTTATATTTTGGTATGCAAGGACATAGTGCCAAAGATATTCTATTTCAAGTTCTCTACGAAGAAAAGGCGTAATAAATTAACTTGAGAGAATATTGGGGAATGTCCAAACACTATAAAATTATTATACATATATCTCTTCACTACTCTACAGGGGACAATCAAGGCATTTACAAGGGTTGAGATTCAAGTTTCCAAAGAAAAGGTAAATCCAACACATGTATATACGCACACTCAGACACAAAGACAAATAAATAACACATATATTTAAAATTATCTACTGCCACACTGAAAGGATATGACACTCCTGTATGACGGGTGTTTTGTAGTCTAAGAGTAGTGTTTTGACCTGGACACTAAGTACCTTTGATTAAAAAAAATTTGTGAAGAAAAATGGGCGAAACTGCCCCAGGATTGAAGATTAGGCTCATCCATGAATACATGGACTAAATTTATAAACAGAGTAGTCGATCAGACAAAGGAAAAAAAAATAAGAATACGATTAGAAAAGAACCCTCTGCATCTTAACATCATTCTGACTATTTCGAATATCAGAGATGCTTAAGAGTGGTTGGTTGAAAGCCTCTTTCTCATAATAATAAAGCTTCAAAAAGGTGTAGAATATATATCTTAAACTACTTTCAAGATGTCTGGCATCTTAAAAAGAAAATGTTAGTCAGAGGCGTATATAAGAGCATTTAAGTTGGCTGGATTCTATAAAAAAATATTATCCTGTCAACTGCAGAACTAGAAAAAAAAAGAACCAGGATATCGCGAGACTGAAATCAAGAAACTAATGTAATTTGAAAAAAAATGAATAGAGGTTGTACAGAGACATCATAATTACAACACTGTCATGTAAGATAGTATAGGTACCATTAACAGAGATATCTGAAGCAGCTAAAGAAGAAACTATGCTATTAAGGTTGAGACACAACTTTGACAGCAAGCAATGTATCACATTACATACCCAGCAAAAAGTTTTTAAGTGTCAGGAGTAACAACACAGAGCTCTTCAGTCATTGATAATGGTAACTCAGTACCTAGTTAATCTCACCCTGTATAAACCAGGCTGGTGATAAGAGAATAATAATAAAAAAAAAGAAAAAGAAATGAAGACGTTTACGAAACTGTTCACGACAGACCGACTCGAAGCAATTAGAAGAGGACAGAGATGATTGAAAATGACTATTATTATAAGTATCAGAACATCATCTCTTAATTAGGGCAGGACAATCGAACATATGTTTCTATGCTGAAAGACAGAGGTTAGTTCATAAACAAAATGAAATAGGAGACAAAGTACAAAGTGGCTTTTGAAACATGATTCCATAATAACTTAGAGTTATTAACAGAAAGTTACACACTCTAAGTGTGGAAAATATAGGGATATAGTCTCGGAGATAATGGTAGTATAGGAGCATATGGACTGCACTCACGCACAAGAGAAGTAAGATAGAAGCCGAGAGCCAAAGACGTGTAAGGGGTAAATGGATTTATAATTCCTGATATTCTCTCAAACAAGTCTTTAATGTGTATTTACCTTCTTAAATACTAATAGTTACCTAAAGAAAATAATTTACTTAAATATATATATATATATATATATATATATATATATATATATATATATATATATATATATATATATATATATATTTTTTTTTTTATTTATTTTTTTTTTTTTTGGTGCAAAGAAACAGACTGGAGACGGGGAATTAAAACCGGATGTCCTCCCTAAAGATACAGTATAGTGTATATATATATATATATATATATATATATATATATATATATATATATATATATATATATATATATATATATATATATATATATATATATATATATAGAGAGAGAGAGAGAGAGAGAGAGAGAGAGAGAGAGAGAGAGAGAGAGAGAGAGAGAGAGAGAGAGAGAGAGAGAGAGAGAGAGAGAGAGAGAGATAAATAGATAGATAGAGGGACAGATATATATATATATATATATATATATATATATATATATATATATATATATATATATATATATATATATATATATATATATATATATATATAGAGAGAGAGAGAGAGAGAGAGAGAGAGAGAGAGAGAGAACGCTTAAAGAGGAAAGCTTTTCTTGTCTCTTATCCAAGTTTCGACAAAACAAAAAAGTGACGATATTTTCATTGCATCTGTGTATTATCGGACTTGTATGAATATTTCTAAATATCTCTCTTATGTAGAGAAAAATCATTGAACATTCTGCGTTATTTTTGGGTTCAAAGACAAGTGTATAAATATTATACTGAGAACTCGCGAAAGCCTCTGGAACTTTTTGCACTGCGCTAAAGCAATGTGGAAGTTTCATTAACTTAATTACAGTTGACAAGTCCCGAGCTCTCAGTGTCTAAGGAAAGTTAGTGATAAATTATCGGTGAAGTTCAAAAGCAGTAAAATGCAGTATTGTTTTATGGTGTTTTCTATCACGTACGAGAAAGTTTACCAGAATCTGTGAAGGACACCTGGTTGGTTAAAAATATACAATCTCACTATCCAATGTCTAGCCACTAAGTGCTCAGAATCTCTTCAGAAATGTATTGCGACTTTATGCTTTAGAGGCATAATATTAATTTCACTCAAATATGGCCAGATCAACAATTGACTCAATTCTTATTCAAGCTCTTAAGAATATGAAATTAAAGATAGTTGGCTACTATTTGTGAGTAGTTCCTCACTATAAAATGAGTTGCAAAATAAGTAGCATTTGGTAAATGCTTGTAGTGTGCACAGTTAGATATGCTCATTTAGTGATGGAACAGAGTCTTAAACGGTTCGGGATTCGACGAAGCGATGAAGATTAGTCTACTGATGTCATGTAAAATTAAGATAAATAAACTCCTAGTCACTTCAAAACATCCTGAATACCTTATAGACATCTCAGTAACGTGCGAGGGTGAATGTCTGTGTGTGTATTCACCCAAAAGGTATTTACCAAATTGTGATCACATGCAAGGACCCTATGCTCCTAACTCCCCGTCTCCTGGTCGGTGTTAGGCTTCACGCAATAACACTTCTTATATCTATCTTCAGAACTACGGAGGCATTAGCATATGCTGTTTCCTCACTTAGTGAATATAATTTTTCAAATATTTTTACACTAACAAACTCTTTTCTGATATATATATATATATATATATATATATATATATATATATATATATATATATTATATATATATATAATTTTTTTCTTAGGAGTGTGACACCAGGATGGGTAAAAAAAAAAAAAAAAAAAAAAAAAAAAAAAAAAAAAAAAATATATATATATATATATATATATATATATATATATATATATATATATATATATATATATATATATATATATATATATATATATATATATATAAACTACCCTTATTGGACCTGGGCACAAAGAAAACAGAGTAAATAGAAAGAGAGATGGAGAATGTTGTGACTTGTCAGATGTGTAGTGATAACAAGAGATGTGTAATGAATATCCAAGAGTATTTGTTGTAGATGTAGGGACAGAACAAGAACCGTAACTGAAGAATGACTTAATAACAAACTGTCCTGGTGATATTTAGCAGATATAAATTTCAGAGCTTACGAAGTTTTAAACTATGACATCTACTTTTAGATCCACCCTTATCTAAACAATCTGTCTAAATCACGATGGTTTTAAGCATCGATACCACATTCCCCTCTCCCCTCTAGATTCGAGTGATGATGAGTCTAACTCCTCCAGCATTCCCTCATAACTAAGATTACGTATCTCTGTAACCAGTTTCGTAGCTTGTCCTTGTACTTTCTCCAATTTATTTATATGTTTTTACAGGTGAGAAATTAAAAAAAGAGCTGTATATTAAAGCTTTGGTCTCACATAAGTAACGTAAATGTTTCTGAAAATTTCCTTGTCCATATGCCTGAAGGCCACCCTAATGTTTGCTAAGAAAGCATTTGCTTCCCTTTAATGTATCATTTATATGCATTCCCTGAGACAAATCTGCCTATACTTTTACTCTTATATCTATTTAGTTCTCAGATTCTTGAAGTTCTCCAGCTACTGAGCACCCAAACTTGAACCTTCTAGCACTCTTGGCAATTCTCATTATTTCACATTCTGAAGTACTGACTATTAATAGCTAATTGCATGACCACTCATGCAGACTATTTTGGTCTTCCTGAAGCTCTCTGCTACTATTTTTCATTTTTTACTAGGTTCAAAGTTTTTGCATTGTCTACATACATATTTAAAAATGCATCTACTGATTCTGGTAGATCATTTATCTATAAGTGACAGAAATGGTCCTAAACCTGATCCTAAACCCTTTGGAACCCCGACTTTCACCATTCTCTAGTTAGATACAGCATTACACCTTAACACTCTGCCGCTCGCTTCCTCCTGAATAAGGTCCTGATCACTCAAAGATATTTTTTACTTGCAACTTCTCAATATGTCTCCCACGTGGGACTGTATTAAATGTCTTCTAAAAATCTAGAAATATGCAATTTACCCCGCCCTTTCTTTCTTGTAGGATTAGGATTACCTCATCATAAAATTCTAGAAAGTCTGTTTGGATACATCAGCCTTCCCTGAAGCCATGTTGTCTTCATGAGAAAAAGTTGAAGGACTCTAAGTGAAGAAACTATATTTCCTTAGTAGTTTCTCAATAACTCTGCAAACTATGCTGGTAAATAAAACAGGCCTATGGTTTAGAGCAGTCTCTCCTTACCTTTTTGAAAATAGGTACCACATTCGTTTGTTTCCAGCATCTCGGAATCTCCTTAGATTCCGGAGACTTTGCAAATATGATGCATAAAGCTGCAGATAAAAAAAAATTACTGACATAATGGTGCAACATGTTTCTTTAGTACATATAAGACACCATAGCTGTATGTGCATCTAATTCCGTTAAGCCTTTGCATACCTCTGTAGTTGATGAGACGATGGTCACAAATACTAGCGCATGTTTTCTTTTCTCAGCAACACGAGAAATAAGAGTATTTTCTCCTGTAAACACCGACTGAAACTCGTTGTTTAATTCTTCTCCATTTGTGTCAGTTATACCTCTGTCTGCATTTTCCAACTTAAAAGCTTTTTCTTTGACCTTTAATATCCCTATGACCAAAAAGGGAAAATATGCTCTCTCGACATCTCGCTCGAATGTAGTTTTGCGGGGAATTTATATTATTCCCCTCCTGTACCTATTACAGCACTTGTCCTTCCATTCCCCTTCCCTCTTACAATCATTACTGTACTATTTCTCATTGACATAAAAAGATTCCTCTTTTGGTAGATGGTATGCAACAGGTAATTATCCCCTCACATTCCTCACAAAAATTTATGCAACTCCTGTACAGATTTGTTGTTAAATATAGCCCCTAAATCATTATGTACAAAGTGATGGTTAATCTTATAATCTCCTTTAAGATAGATCTTCATTTTCATCTTGGTCCCCCTACCCTAAAGCAGAAAATCCTTGACGATATACTACATCAACACCACACAACGGTTACTTTTTCCAATCGGTGGCTCGTACTCAATGTTACCAACACCCAAAACGTTGCCTGAGAATAATTGAGCAGCAATGAATCATTTTCTCCCCTGGCACTTGTCGATTTCAGTACATCTTGGTACATGAAAAATCCTCGTACAAAATTTTGGAATCTTTCCTCCCAAATTCCCTCTCACTGTGTGGGTCAATATAGTCAATCTATATCTTTATGATTAATACCCCACATACTCGTACTTAACAGCCTATATTTTCGTTCAGGTGTGATGTTTACAACCGAATATGCAATTTCTAGTGTTCCAATATAATTTTGGTAATATTCCACTAGTCTTTATAACTTCCATGGTAGGTTATTTCAGCTAGCAGCATTCTCTGAACCCGTATTTACACTAGTGACAATAATCTCCTTGAACCCCTTCATATAGCATTACTTCTTCATCCTGAAACCTTCAACTTTACAAGCAACTCTATCCCTCCACCAGTCTTCTAATATCTCTCAGCCCTCATTATTTTGTAACTTTAGGCAAAGTTGCTACACTGTATTTTTCCATCTAATTTTGTCTTTGCAAGATCTATTGCATTTCCCTTACTATCGTGTATTTTATCCTTTAATTCCACTACATTACCAGCTTCCCCATCATAAAGTGTCCAGTAACCTTAAGGAGAAGAAAGCCCTTGGTTTCCTAACATTTCCTTCATCACCCTGTGGCTTAGATGAACTTTGAAACAAAAATATCCCCTCTTTTTTTTTCCATTTCTTCCCTATTGACAATCTTTTAGATTTTTTTGCCCTCAGCAGTAATTCTTAACATGTTTTCTTTTAAGCAAAAGTTACTTTAAATATTATTACCTCTCCTTCCCTAACGTACTTGCCAAATTGGTGAATATCTGCAATATAATTCGGATCACAGCCATAATACTTCAAGCTTCCTTATTAGTTCTAAAAACAGCCTTATTAAGTTCGTGTCTCCCCTGCCAAATTGACTTGTGAGATTCAAATATTCCTAGGATTATTTTCTTTAGCGATGCTTATTAGATCAAAGAGCTTGCTCTGTCAATCAGCACATTATCGCTTTTCTATTACTGTTTTCCTGTAAGGAACTGTATGCGTATTTTCCACTGCAACTTCTTTCGCTGTCTCCTGTACTGCCATATTTCTTTCCACTGCTTCTGTGAATAATTTTGATATACTCTCCTGGTATGTATTCACTTACTCTGTGTGTATCTGTCTGAGTGTGAGTGTCCGTGTGTTTGTGTATGTATGTGTATGTGTGTGTGATTACCTAATTGTGATTACCTAATTGTGTTTACGGGAAATAGCCCAAAGCTCGTATCTTCCCGTCTCCTGATCGGTTCCATTTTAGACTTAGTGATACTTATCATACCTGTCCTTAAAACTATGGATTGAGATAGCATTAACTACCTCCTCGCTTAGCCAATTCCAATTATCAACTACTCTTACACTGAAAAAGTATTTCCTTACATCCTGCGAAGAAGTTTTCTTACGAAGCTTCAAACTATGACCTCTAGTTCTAGAGCCAGCCATATCAAAATATCGATCCCTATCCACTCTATCATAACCATGAATGAATTTAAAGACTGTCACCATATCCCCCCTCACTCTTCTAGCTTCGAGTGATGGTAAGTCTAATTCCCTCAGCCTCTCATCATAACTGAGATTGCGTATTTCTGGCACCAGTTTCGTGGCATATCTTTGAACTTTTTTCAAGCTTAGCTATGTGCTTTTTCAAGTGCGGATTCCAAAAGGGGGCTGCATATTCGAGTTTTGGCCTCACATAGGTTACATAAATATTTCTGAACATTTCCTTGTCCATGTGCCTGAAGGCTACCCTTACATTTGATAAGAATGCATATGCTGCCCTTACTATGCCATTTATATGTATTTCTGGAGACAAATCTGCCAGTATGTTTACTCCTAGATCTCTCTCATTTTCTGTCTCTTGAAGTTGTACTCCAGCCACCGAGTAGTCAAGCTTGGGCCTTCTTGCACTTGTACCCATTCTCATTACCTTACATTTTGAAGTATTGAATTTCATTAGCCACTTTTCTGACCACTCATGCAGATAAATTTAGATCCTCCTGAAGTTCTCTACCATTGTTCTCGTTTTTTACTTTCTTCACAATCTTTGCATCATCTGCAAACATATTCATGAATGAATTTACAGACTCTGGTAGGTCATTTACATATACAAGGAACAAAAGTGGCCCTAAAACTGAACCCTGTGGAACTCCACTACTAACTCTTCTCCATTCAGACACTGAGTGTCTTACTCTAACCCTCTGTTCCCTTCCTTCTAAGTAAGTTTTTATCCATTCCAAAACATTTCCACCTATTCTAGCCATTGATTGCAGCTTCCTAATAAGTCTCCCATGTGGAACAGTGTCAAACGCTTTCTGGAAGTCTAGGAATAATCAATCTGCCCAGCCCTCTCTTTCCTGTAAGATTTGGCTTACCTCATCATAAAATACTAATAAGTTTGTTACTGTTGATCTACCTTCTCTGAAGCCATGTTGCCTCACTGACAAAAAGTTGAAGGATTCCAAGTGAAGAGAGATATGTTTCCTTAGTAGTTTCTCCATAACTTTGCAAACTATGCTGGTCAAGGAAACTGGTCTATAGTTCAGAGCCGTATCCCTCCTTCCCTTTTTGAAGACAGGTATCACATTTGCTTGTTTCCAGCATCTTGGAATTTCCCCGACTCCAGTGACTCCTTAAATATGATACTTAGTGCCGCTGATATTGTGTTTGCGCATTTTTTAAGCACATGAGGGGATATGTCATCGGGACCTGTAGCTTTATGAACATCTAAATCCATCAGCGCTTTGCATACCTCTGTGGCTGTAAGGTTGATGTTCTCTAATACCGGCCCTTGAGCTTCTATCACTGCAATCTGAGGGGGTGGGGTATTTTCTACTGTAAATACTGACTGAAACTCCTTGTTCAATTCTTTGCAGATCTCTTCATCCGTCTCAGTGATGCTTCCATCCGCTCTCTTTAGCCTTAAAACCTGTTCTTTTACCTTCAGTTTTCCTCTGATAAAGCTGTGGAAAAGCTTGTAATTTTCTTAAGCCTTCCTGGTGATGTCCCTCTCATAGTCTCTCTCTGCCTCTCTCCTTTTACTTAGGTAGTCATTTCTTGCTCTTTTGTAGGTTTGCCAGGCATTTATGTTTTTTCTCCTCCTATACCTTTTCCAGCATTTGTCTCTCCACTCCTTAGCTCTTTTACACCCATTATCGAACCATTTCTCTCTGGCATGAATTACACCTACTTTGGTGACAGGTATGCAGCAATCTACTATCTTCCCATATTTCTCACTAAAGATGTCATACATTTCTTGTACAAATTTGTTGTAAAATAAGGTTCTCCAGTCAATAACTGCAAAAAGCTCATTCATTTTGATGTAATCTCCTTTCGGATAGTTCCTCCTCATGTCCTCAGTGCCTCTACTCTCAGGAAGAATATCTTCAATGATATACTCCATCAACAACACACAGTGGTCACTCTTTCCAATTGGTGGTTCATACTCAATATTTTCAATATCCAACACATTATCTGTGAACACTAGATCAAGTAGTGATGGCTCATCCCCACCCCTGGCCCTTGTTGGTTCCATTACATGTTGGTGTAGGAAATTCCCTTGTACGCAATCTAGGAATCTTGCCCCGAATGAGTCCTCACCACTGTGTGGGTCAAGATTTATCCAATCTATCTCTTTATGATTAAAGTCTCCCATAATCAAAATCCTACATTTTTTCCCGTGCCATGTTAACAACTGAGTTTATGACTTCAATAGTACCTATATGACTTTCCTCATAAACTTCAAGCCTATTTTGGTTCCTTGGTGGGTTGTATACAACAGTTATTATAATGCTCTCTGACCCAGTATTTATGCGAGCAACAAGAAATTCCTTGAAGTCACTTTCTATAGCCAAGTTTATTTCTTCGACTTGAATCCTTTCACTTATGAGCAGTGCTATCCCTCCACCAGTCCTCTCAGATCTTTCAACCCTTATTATTCTGAAACCCTTAGGAAAAACTGTGACACTGTTTATGTCCTCACTCAACTTAGTCTCTGTAATTGCTACTATATCTGCCTTACTGTTGTGAATCCTATCTTTTAATTCTACTGCCTTACCAGCTAATCCATCAGCATTTGTGTATAACAATCTTAATGAGGCCCCATCCCCTGATCTTCTGTCATTATCTTCTTTATCTCCCCTTTGTCTGGAAGAACTCTGTAATGAAAATTTTTCTTCTCTTCTTCATTTCTTTCATCATTTAACCTTCTTGCCTCTTGCAACAAGTTTTTGATCTTTCCCATCTCTTCCTGTGTTCTGTATTGTGTAAGTGCGTGCATGTGTTTGTGGATGTGTGTGTGTGCGTATGTACTAACAGTCTGCTTGATACAAAACCTCTTTATTCAGTCATTGAATAAATTAAAAACGCATTACAAAATATAATTCATACTAAAACTTATATTTTTCCATATGAATAACAATAATGGTTAAATACATTTCTTAACGCTGTTTATATTTCACATAATATGCATATCTATATTCCATTTTACATGCTCCACATTTTTCCTTTTATTCATTCTTGTTTTATTGATTTTTCATAAATTATTCATACCTATTCATTGGCAAATTATCCATATTGAAGTTATTCATATTTATTTATATTTATATAGTGTATTTCATATTCATGTATGATTTAATTTTCTGTCTTCATCTTATTTACTTAGCTATTTTCTTTATTTTAATTTTGTGAAGTTCAGTCCAGAATATTAAAAAAGCAAACAAAGAAAGACGGTCGATGTGTTATTGTTCTCAAAAGAGCACCGGAAATAGAAAAAAGCAGAAAAAAAAATGCAATAGAGAAGGGCAGGGGAAGAGTGAGGGGAGAGGAAGAGGGGGAAAAAGGGTGAAACATGAAAAAGCGGACGTACCTCTTTAAGCGAGACACAACTTGCATGTTCATTTTTGGAGTAGAAAAGATTAATTATCATCTTTTTCTTCCAGTCGGGATACGGCAGTCTTTAATGAATACTGCGACAGCTTTCCATTTAAAGGATCGCTAGGTAAACTTAGCAAGGCGGCTCAAATACCTAAGAGCCATCTCACTCTTTTCCACTATTGCACTCTCTTCATCAATTCCTCTTACTCAGTGCTGCAATACCTGATAACTTAACATGTTCAGTGAAAACATGCTTAAACATGTGAGGTCAAAGGTGTAACAATCTTTACAGGTATTTGGATCTTCCGTAAGGGAGAAAAGTACTTTTGCAGCGGTATGCATAGATTTGTTTTATGAGTGTGAAAACGAGACAGACAAGAAAATTGCCCTCATCAGGCAAAACAAAATTAAGACGAAGAAAAAGTAGAGGCTGAAGGACAATGCAAAAATACACAATAGGAAAAGAACAGGCTGAAAGGATAGTCGAAGCACTGAGGAGCTAGAAATATAGCAGAATTAGGCCCTGAAATGAAAATAGATCCGCTTTTAAAGGAAGATATTTTAAAAGAACTAGGAAAGACAGGAGGAGGAAGAAAGTTCCAGAGTCTGAAGGTGGATGGGAAGAGGCAGTCACTGCACCAACCACTCAGGAAGCTACAAATCTCCACACAGTACCTGTGAGATGAGGCCACTTGGCGAAGCTACGCTGCCTCGGCAGCGGAGGAGGGTTTGCAACTCGCCAACTCATCAAAGCAATGAATGAAGTAGTAGTCATAGAAAAGAGAGAGGGATGATACCTTACAGTGAAGAAAAAGAGAATATCCATATTAAAAGTAAGAGACGGGACATTGATGAGTCTGACTGCCTTAGATTTTACCCTGTCTATGAGATAAGTATAAGAAGAAGCACCCCAGATGTGCGATAAGTATTCTAAGCAGGAATGGATAGGACTCTCATAGATATTACGTAATTGGAGAGGGGAAAAAGGATGGCAAAAACAAAACCAAACCCCCAATTTTTTGGATGCAGATTTATTATTTGGATTATCATAAATATGAAGATTTCGTACTCATATGCTATTTAATATTCTGTATTCCCATTGTTTACTTAGCTATTTTCTTAATTCTTATTTTGTGAAGTTTGGTCCAGAATATTAAAAAAGCTACCAGAATTAATAAAATGTTAATAGAATTAAGAGTGTAAGTTTCGTTAGTTTCGAAGAAAATAGGGCAATTAGGAGTATAAGAAAATAAAAATATAGTCAGAAAATGTGTCTTGGAGGTATTAAATTTCATTAAATTTTTGGTTTTCCCACTCAGATACCCTCTGCAAATCGGAGTTGAGTGTAAAAGAAAGAGTGATACGAGAATGATTATGAGTAGCAGATGTAGGTAGTGAAGAAAAGGCAGAGGAAAAATTAAGAGTAGAATCGTATGCAAAGGAGTGGAGAAGAAAGGAGGATGGGAGCTGAAGAAAATCGTTGAAGAAGAGAAAGAACAGAGTAGGCAAAATAACAGAACCCTGTGAACACCACTGGTAATTACAAATGAGCTAGATGTTGCACCGTCAAAAACCACAGATATCAAATAGTCAGTAAGAAAACTGGAAATTAGAGAACAGTGAGAAGGGGTAAAGCCAAAAGCAGGAAATTTGGTGAACAGAGACTTGTACTAGACTCTGTCAAGAGCATTAGAGATATCAAGGGAGACAATAAAGGATATACCATAGTTCTTCAGAGATGACCATACATGAGTAAGATAAGGCAGGAGGTCATCAGTAGATCTTGCCTTGCGGAAGCTGTACTGGTGATCAATGATAAGTGAGTTAGATTCAAAATGTTTCAAGAAGTGAGATTTGAGCAAAGGTTTGAATACTTTAGCGATAGCAGAGGTTAGGGCAATAGGCCGGTAGTTAAAAATGACTAGTGATCACCCTTCTTGGAACATGCTGAATGAGAGTATGCTTCCAAGAAGGAAGGCAAAAAAATGAGGCAAAAAAAGATGGAAAGTAAACTCCTTAAGTAACTTCGCAATGATACCATCGGGTCTGGATGCCTTGTTTGTCTTTAGACAGCGATGAGCTTTATGGACTTTTCATAAAGAATAAATGGGGGAGGACATAGGGTTACAGAGGGGTAATGTACGAGGAACAGGTGTGCTGAAAGTGCTTATGGAAAAGTTAGCAAAAAAATGAGAGCCAAAATGAGTGGATCTGCCAGTGGAAGAGCAGGCCGTAGATCCATCAGAATGAATGAGAGGGGGAAAGCCAGAAGTACAGAAGTTTCTGGAGAGGTTTTTGGCTAAGGCCTAGAAACATTAATCAGTGGGAGAGGAGCTACGAATCTGAGCAGTGCAATGATTCCTAGCTGCCATAAAAACAGAGCAGGTTAATTAGAATGAGAGGCTTGGTGCGGGGTATCCCGATCTCTGGCCTCAAGAGCCTTGGAGCAGGCACGGTCAATCCAAAAATTAAGGGGAGAAAAAGCTTTCATAGAGTATAGGAAGAACGTCTCCATTTCTATTATGATCTCGGTAACTTTTACTGCAACCTGATTGGGTTGAGGGTCCAAAAGCAGCAGTCATCCCATGGGAAGTCAAGAAAAGAGTTACGCAAACCATCGTGTTGAGTATGCTCACAGTGCTGACGGCAGCACTGAGTAAGAGGACTTGATGAAGGGGGTGCAATAATGGAAAAGAGTGAGATCAAAGAATGGCCAGATTTACCAAGAGGGAAAAGCACAGAATATGAAAAGTTAGAAGGATGAGAGGTAAAAAATAGGTCAAGAGTGATATCTGCATGTTCGTGGCGATCAGGAACATGAGTAGGGAATATGATAATCTGCTTCATATCATGAATAATAGAGAAAGAGGAGGCCTCACTTTCACCCACATTAATGTGAGAAGAATGCAGCCACTGACTGTGGTGTGCATGGAAGTCTCCAATATAGAGAACTTCAGCATGTGGGTGAGAAGGTAGCAAGGACTAATGGCAAGAGGATAGATATTTAAAGAAGGACACAAAGTCTGTGGAGTTAGGAGAGCCGTAGCAGAAGCAAAGAAAAATGGTGGTAGTGGATAGATAGATCTTTAGCCAGAGAACATCTAAGTCAGGATTTTCAAGGTCAACGAGCCTTGCAGTAGGAGTGTTATTGTTGTAGTAGGCACAGACTCCACCTTGGGAATGGAAACGTGAAGCAGGTTATAGTAAGAGATTTGAATGG
>JAXCGZ010013241.1:20000-22500 GCA_037179515.1 Halocaridina rubra | reverse complement strand
TATATATATATATATATATATATATATATATATATATATATATATATATATATATATATATATATATATATATATACACAAACACACACTATATATATATATATATATATATATATATATATATATATATATATATATATATATATATATATATATATATATATATATATATATATATATATATATATATATATATATATATATATATATATATAAAGTGGGGATGAGTATTAAAATAACTTAAACGACTTTATGGAGAACTTGAGAATAAATCTGAACGTTGTGTTGATGGGAGATTTGAATCCTTGAGTATAAATGAACCAGTGAGTCGTGTATTTGGGAAGTTAGGTGAACCTGGTAGAAATGAGAGTGAAAAGAAAATGATAGAAAAGTGTATTGAGAAACTTGATGATTCCTAATACTGAGTTTCAATAGAAGTATCTGGGTCAAAGTAGATAAAGCTAAAGTGGTTGATAGATCATTAATGGATTATACAGTGGTGGACAAGAGGGTGGGTGGAAGAGTATTAGATGCATATGCACAGAGAGAATATTGGTGAAATGTCTAATTACCGTTTAGTGGAATATAGAACGAAAGCAGAAGAAAGGTGGAGTTAGAGAAGAGGGGAAGGAATGATGAGATGTGCTGAAAGTAAATACATTGATTAACAAAGAGAAAGAATGTAAGTATAAGGCAGTTCTAAGGAATGCGTGGAATAAATGACAAAGAAGGTGCAAAGAGGAAGCGGAATAAGAATGGAATTTGTTTAGGGAGGAAGTTATGTGTGCAGAGGTAGAGTGTGGAAGGAGAAGAGTGGGTGGAAGCAAGAGGAAAGGTAGTGAATGATGGAATGAAAAGGTGAGTGCGGCAGTGGCTGAAAAGAAGAGTGCATATGAGGTATGGCTGCAGATAAGAAATGTAGAGGCATATGATAGGCACAGAGTGAAGAGGAGGTTAGCAGAGCACAAAGTGAGAGAGGCAAAGGGAGAAGCGGATGTGAGGTGGGGGAGAGAAGTTTGTCTGAGATTTTTGAAAGGTTTAAAAAACGTTTTGAAAGAAAGTGAAAAAAATGTTGAAAGGTAGTCTTGTAGGAAGGAGAAGGTGAAAGGAATAGATGCGTAGATACTTATATACCAAAAGAAAAGTGGGACTAAGATAGAAAGGCCGTGATTGTGTCTGTGGGAGATGCAATGAAAATGCCTATGACAGTTGAAGTTAACAATAGCTAAACTACAAGAGAGTAAGTAAATATGGCACTGAAAGTACTGGAAACAGGTGAATCACCAGAGTTAGATGGGTGTCATGTAGAATGCCTGGCAAAAAGAGGAGAGATGATAGCGGAATGCATGGTGAGGTTGTCCATAGTATGTTTCAAGATAGGGAGGATCTCGGTTAATTAAAGAAGTGGATGTGTCGCTCCCTTTTGTAAAGGGAAGAGATATAAGTAGGAATGCAGTATTTTAGATGATTGTATTCGAGGAGCGTAATTGATAAGGTATATAAAAGAGTGTGAGTAAACGAATTAAGAAAGGAATGGAGTGAATGATCAGGGAAAAACATTGTTGGCTCCCTAGAGAAAATGGATGTGCTGTTAAAGAGCTTGTGGCAAGATAGTTGTGTGAGAGGTTCTTAGAGTAAGGTAATAGACATTGTAGCTTGCGACGCGGGTTCTAGTCCCCTGATGCTCAAAAAATAAATTGTGTGGATAGCTGTACTGCTAGGCATCACGGTTTTCTTGTGAATGTGTATACATAAACTCTATGCACAACTATAATAAGATGATATACAGAACGTCCAGAGAAATGCGTGTATAATATGGCTATGCTATGATATCTGCTGTACTAGCTTGGTCAGTTAAGGTATCTTCCCTTTCGCTTTTCTATCGCTACTACTTCCATCGCTGCTCAGATGAGTTGGCGAGTTGCATCCCTCCTCCACTGCCGAGGCCGCGTAACACTCGACAAGCGGCCTCATCTCACAGGTACTGTGTCGAGATTTGTAGCTCGCGGATTGGTCGGTGCAGCGACTGCTTCTTCCCATCTACCTCCAGACTCTGGAACTCTCTTCCTCCTTCTGTCTTTCCTAGTTCTTATGACCTTTCATCCTTCAAAAAGCATATCTATCGTCATCTCAGAGCCTAGTCCTCCATATTCTCTGGGTCCTCTTTACTTTGACTGTTTTTTCTGTCTGTCGTTTTCCTTTGTGTGACATTACCTCATCTCTGCCTTGCCCTTAACTTATTCTTTTCCTTCGTCTTGGTATTTTCTCGTGCCCGGGCCTTTGTTGATGAGGGCAGTTTCTGCCTATCCCGGTGTCACACTCTTAAAAAAAAAAAAAAAAAAAAGCATCCCTTTTAAGGTTGCGACTCGAGTTTAAGTCCCCTAATGTTAATATAATTTTCGAGGATAATAGTGTTGCTAAACATCATGGTTTCAGTATGTGTGCGCATATATATATATATATATATATATATATATATATATATATATATATATATATA
>JAXCGZ010013241.1:0-17500 GCA_037179515.1 Halocaridina rubra | reverse complement strand
TATTATTATTATTATTATTATTATTATTATTATTTCCAGTATCTAGGAAGGTGGTTTGAGCTGGAGAAAATACAGTATGTTGGAGAAGATGACGTAGAATGCGCTAACGCCGTCTATAGTGATATGGGTAAGTGAGGCTGAACACTGGTTGAAAGTACGCAATGATTTACTTAATTTGTTATACATTTATTTATTTATTTATATATTCATTTAATTATTTCCTTATATCATTAGTTTTTCATTTTCATAACTAATTCTATATCTTTATATCAATGCCTATCTTAATATGTATTTGATATCTACTTTTTATGTATTCATTTCATCGTTGGTATCTTTGTAACGTATATGTTTTTAGAATTTCTCTTCATTTTTCTTTTTTTTTCAGTTATATGTTTATCAATTAGTTTTTTTACTTAAATATTGACCTATTTGATTAACCTCATATTTCCTTATTGAAATATTCTGACGAAGAGGTTCCTCCTTCCCAGGCGATGGCTATATTGAAGTCTATAACACGGGTCGTTTTCCCACGGGAGAATTCACAGATATTAGAGGTAGAGCTCATGAGATAGCCCCAGGAGTACTCTTAGTTGAGTTTCTGAAGAGTAAGTATCTGTAGTCACTTAAAAAGAATGATACCACGTAACTTATCTCTAAGATGTGGAAATACAACAGTTGCTTACAATGACCCTTAAATTAGCATTGTTTGAAGGTCATTGACACTAAAGCTTTAACACAGTTACGCATTTCACTTATAGCATAAATGAGTTTCTAAAGTTATACTTCATACTGTTCTTGACTTGAATGAAGATCTATAACAACCATGATTAACTGTTATAAGAAAAACTCTGACATGTCTGCGAATGCATTAGAGAGTCTAGCATTAAGAGTATATTGTTTCTTAGACTCGCCCAACGAGTTGCATATCTTGGATACTGACTACGAGAACTTTTCTTCTGTGTATAACTGCGTTCAACTTGGAGAATTACATGTAAGTAGAAACTGAAGTTTTTATGTGTAAGTTTGAGAGTTGATTTCTACTTATTTTCATTAGACAAAGTCATGCGAATACAATACAAAGGACTATTATTTTGAGTCAAAATCTAATTGCCCTATAAAATGCAGGACAATAATTGTAACGGAGAGAGCAGCCAGGTAAGGTCACGAAATATATTAATCATATTTATAAAGAAATGTTCCTCGCGATGAATTTCCTTCTTACTGAAGACTTTACACTAATATTTTAGTTATAGTATACAAATATGCTCAAAACAATATACATCTAAACGATCTATTGAGAATTAAAACTTTACTATTCTGTATAAAAAATTCTTCATTACATTCCTTAAATCCTCGACACTGATGAGTCAATATGACTTTTTTTGCTTTCTCTAACAGTGGCAATACGCCTGGTTACTGTCAAGAACGATGGTTATGGACGAAGAGATATACAGCCGCGCTAGGTTGGCCTTCATCAACAATAACGTAAACGTTTCCCTATTAGAAACAACTTACCAAGGAGACGACTGTCCTTATCCAGTCCAAATTGTTTTGTAAGCGTATTGTTTTACGTGTTTATATATTAAGAGTTTATTATATCATAAATAAAATATCTCTCTGTTCAATTTAGCTTTATAATAATCCTGATACTACCCAGACAACACATAGAGATATTAAGAAAGGACTCCATTATAAGCAATTGATTTTGCTATATCAGTACCTATAGCACATTCAGCACCTTGGCATATGGCTGACACCAATGTGCTTAAATCCCCAAAGGGACGTAAGTCATTTCTTATACAAAATTTCTAAAGGTTAAAACGAAAAGGTAGTGGCATTCCCTATGTGGCAGTTCATGTTATCTTAGCAGGTTATATGAGTGCACCAAGAGATTTGTGATCAAGGGTAGAACAGTATCTCAAGACCCTCGAATTTTGTAATAGCAGTTCTCCATTAAAGGGCAATTGAAGTGCACTGATCTATAGGTCTGATTTTATTATAGCATGATATTCACATGTTAACTCACTGGAAGAAAGCTGCCAGGTAAGTTAAACCAGGGAATGCTGACATGGTTTGGGCATATGGAGAGAATTAATGATCAACGACTAGAAAAAAAGTTTGAAGAGCAGAATAAAGTGAAGTAAGGCAAAAAGGAAGACTTAAATGAGTTGAATGAATGGACTGAGAAACGCTTAGGGTTCACCTGGTATGACAGAGAAACAGGGAAGAGAGAATGCAAGAAGTAGGGATAGGTGTAGAGAACTTGTGAATACGTGACGAAGGCTATAGGGAATTTTTCCACACCTGCTCAGTATTATAAACTGGGATGGGTTTGCCACAAGAAAGGCAGTGGAGGTAACCCAGCTACGGCGGTTAAGAACACTCGCAGAAGATCTTTACCCACATCCTTTCTGATGACCCAAACATTGTGGTGGAGGCGAGGGAGGAGCAATGACACTGATGCTCTATCTCAGAAAGCTAAAACAGAGGGGGGGGGGGTGGAGTGAAATGAGATGATTGGCTTTCTGGTGAATATGATATGTGCTTTTACTCAGCCAGCCAACCCCCATACAAGGGGAATTATGACCATTGCATATGTATGTATAAGTAATTAAGAATTCCTTGATAAAAACGGAAAACAAAGAAGAAGAAGAAGAAGAAGAAGAAGAAGAAGAAGAAGAAGAAGAAGAAGAAGAAGAAGAAGAAGAAGAAGAAGAAGAAGAAGAAGAAGAAGAAGAAGAAGAAGAAGAAGAAGAAGAAGAAGAAGAAGAAGAAGAAGAAGAAGAAGAAGAAGAAGAAGAAGAAGATCTTCGTTTCTTGAGTCTAAAGATTCATAAAACTTAGAAAAATGGTATAAAACGTAATATATAATTACTTAACAAAGCTCAGTTGTATCACTCAAGCTGACCAGGAGATCAACACTCATTGTAAGCTGTTTTTCATGAGGATTTAAATATATTACTGTAATACATTCACAGTATTATTGTAACTTATTTTAAGAGTCAAATTTATATCTTAGCAGTATTTAAACCGTCTTAAGATATTCAAAGACATGCAAAGTATCGCAGCACTTCTTCCACAGAAAACGCCCATAAAGCTGGATATTTCTGCTCCTGACTATATTGTTTCTATTGAAAATGTCAAAATTTTACATGGAAAACACAAAGTAAAATAGAAAACAATAAACATATAACATATTTCATATACATATTCTCAAAAGCTGTTTGTATTCAGTTCTCAAAAAAGCTATGTAAACGAGGAATAGTCTTAGAAATAAAAAAAAAAAATACACTAAGTCTTCAAACAGTATAACAACTATTACCATGTGGGAAAAAGCTAAAGTCAAGACAAATAATCAGAACAATACACATCAAGAAGACAAAAAAGGAAAAAAATAAACCGGAGCAAACATAAAAGACTGCAGCGTGTTCCACAGAATGTGTAAACATGAGAAACGAATTAACCAGTCGGGATAAAGACATTTTCATTTTAGGCATTGATTAAGAGGTCAGGCATATCCAAGTCTATTCTCGTACAGTAGATCATAGAACACTTGGTTTCACATATGGCCAACCAATTTCAAAGATGTGCTCATCACTTTTTTTTTCTGCGGAGATACTATGATGATTAAAAAAATAATTTTATTATTTAGAGACCAAAAACAACTTGAATGATTTTATGTAAACAGAAACTTCCCCTAAATCAGATATCTTTGTCAAGGTATTTTCTTTGTTTGTTCTAAATTTATATTTTATGCTAGGATAAAAGGAGATAACTGTCGTGACCTACACGTGTAAACTGCCTTAAAATGTCTTTCTCACTAGTATTATCCAATATAATCTCTTTGTCTTCCTTTAAATATATGTCTGTTGTAAAACATATATGACAATCACTTCCACACATCACACCTATCCACACACACAAACACAAACACACACACACACATAAACACACACACACATACACACACAGCTTGAAAAAGTTCAAAGACATGCCACGAAACTGGTGCCAGAAATACGCAATCTCAGTTATGATGAGAGGCTGAGGGAATTAGACTTACCATCACTCGAAGCTAGAAGATTGAGGGGGGATATGGTGACAGTCTTTAAATTCCTTCACGGTTATAATAGAGTGGATAGGGATCAATATTTTGATATGGCTGGCTCTAGAACTAGAGGTCATAGTTTGAAGCTTCGCAAGAAAAGTTCTTTGCAGGATGTAAGGAAATACTTATTCAGTGTAAGAGTAGTTGATAATTGGAATTGGCTAAGCGAGGAGGTAGTTAATGCTATCTCAATCCATAGTTTTAAGGACAGGTATGATAAGTATCACTAAGTCTAAAATGGAACCGATGAGGAGACGGGAAGATACGAGCTTTGGGCTCTTTCCCGTAAACACAATTAGGTAATCACACACACACACACACACACACACACACACACACACACACACACATATATATATATATATATATATATATATATATATATATATATATATATATATATTATATATATATATATATATTATATATATATATTCCTGTGCACCTGTAAATTAACCAAATGACAAAACTGAAAGTAAGCTGCAGCAATTTCACTGCTTACCGTATGGTTCAACTTGCTTCACCTAAGCATCTGCAACATATCCTTGATTTTACCAACCAATTCTCTCTCAGTCAACTACGATTTTTCATTATTTAGTATTGTTTCAACTTTCTCATTACATTTTCTTAATAAGTACTTTAAATCAATTATAATAGAGGCATAGTACACCTTAAATTGAAGCTTACATTACCGGCCATATGGCATACCCTGTCTACACATTGACTCAAATAGCCCACTGCCCTCACAAATATTATCAAATGTTTTGAGTAGATTATATTTCATATTCTATTCTATGCTATTCACAATGCATCAAAATCTATTATAGCGAATACTCTCTCTTTATTTTCAAAAGTTTGCTATATATGAAGTTATTTCCTTTTTGTTATTTTTTTTTAATTCATATCACATAAAACGCAATCAATACCACTACCAAGACTGAAACTACAGTGCTAGCAGCCTAGGACATTCTTTGATTTATTCTTGTCAGTTATTCTACAAATCTTCCGAAATTTAGTAAACAATTTATCTTTTCAATATACACTCACTTTAGAAGATAAGGACAATGAGTTCTATTACTTAATTTAAGTGTACACTTCGCACCAATAACACATAATGTATATGCAATTGCCTGCAATTTGAAAAAAAAAACACACACTCCATCCCAACACGCAATATCTAAAATGCAAATTTCATTCTGTTTAATTTCTAATTATTCTTTTACTCTCGCTCATATAAATATTCATCCCTTGGATATCTCTCTTGCAAGTAAGCCTCCGTTCCACCATCAACCATTCAGTATACTTTAAAAATGCATTTTTATCTTTAAATAAAATATCCACTTGTTAAATATATTTCATTTCGTATCCATTGGGTTTAATTCTTTTCTTCATTTTTATAACCTTCTCAAAGAACTTCGCATTCTATCTCTAAACTCTCATCAGCCTTGTAATTGTTTTCTCAAACTAGCCTTAGTCTCTCTCTCTCTCTCTCTCTCTCTCTCTCTCTCTCTCTCTCTCTCTCTCTCTCTCTCTCTCTCTCTCTCTCTCCTCTCTCTCTCTCTCTCTCTCTCTCTATATATATATATATATATATATATATATATATATATATATATATATATATATATATATATATATGAGCTTATATGATCAAAATATGTTTAAGGAATATCTAGAGATACAAAGTTATCTATGTGTATGTGCATTAACATTATCATTATAACTGTAAGGTTTCTTTTTGCAAGGGAAAAAGAGTTTCACAAGACTGAAAAAAAAATTCCGGTTAAAAGATTTGTGTTGATGGAAATTTGATAAATTCAAGAATCTTCTTTACATTGTTGGCCCTGTAGGAAAATTATAGCGACATAAAGCGAATATATAAATAAATACGTAAATGTAAGCAAATAAAAAAACAACGAAAGATATAATAAATAAATACATAAATATATGAACATATAAGCAAGAAAATAAATAAACGATAATGCTAAATAAATAAATAAATAAATAAACAATAAACAAATAAATAAACAAATATAGAAATAAGTAAACAAGTATACACAAAAGCCATAAATAATATCTAAGTCTAGAGAGGTTTTCTTAAGAAAATGTATCTACAAAAAGAGAAGTAAGTTAGTTATGGTAAAAAAAATGTTTTCATACATCACCCGTAACACATCGCGTGAACGTACAAAAGCTACATAGGTGAGAGATTCTACATCTGCTGTCGATGGGAGAAAAAATAAATGTTCTAAGGCTTAAATAAAAAAAGAGATCTGGCCGCCTAAATGGATTATTAAGAGATAGACAGAGTGGTCTTTATTTACAAATTTCCAAAACATAAACACAAGCATACACATGTGAACGAGGCTCGATTAGAATAGGCAATAAGGACCAGTAGGCTTGTGGTGATTTTTACCAGCATTATTTACCTAGTTAACCTGGCTAGGTTAGATATAGTTAGGTTAGATTATATTAAATCAATAAGGCACTGTTGGTTAAGAAATATGTTTTTATTTAATGCCCTGTACAGTGGTCTGAGTGGAGTATCGGTAATCTGTTTAGTATATCGCACTAAATTCGAATCCCAGCTATATAGGCATTAATAATAATCAAATAAACACATTAACATATGTGTAAATATGAATCATATTTTATTTCTTACCGGGACTCGAACCTAAGACACAAAACTATTGTGCCAAGGCGCTACCAACTACACCCCTGAACATCTAGAGAAGAAGCAAACATTGCAGCCAATTTTATTGTTTATGCTGTCCATCCATGTCACGCCCTGAACTTATGTAGGATAATACTATTCTACCAACAAACTCACATACCTGCTAAGCTGACAAGGTCTACCATACATGGAACACGACAATCTTACTTCTCATCCAAATAAAATGCTGATGAAAATATCCTACAAATGCAAACCTCCTTTTGCTGTCAAATTCTGGACATACTGAGTGTGACTGCTATACTAGGAATGAATGCATTCTTTTTGAATGCCTCTTGGTTCATATAACAGCTTCTCCTAAATTCACTCGTGTCTTCGTTTTTCGCATTTAATTCAAATCCCAGCTAGGTGTAGTTGATAGCACCTTGGCACAGGAACATTAAAACAAAAAGGCATTCAGAAAGAATACGTTCATTCCTAGAATAGCAGATAGCTGTAAGAACTGTTGTTTTTTCAGGGAATATACATATTAACTGATTATACATATTAACTGTAACATATATATATATATATATATATATATATATATATATATATATATATATATATATATATATATATATATATATATATATATATATATATATATATATATATATATATGAAACGCGCATGTGCGCACACACACACCCATATATATATATATATATATATATATATATATATATATATATATATATATATATATATATATATATATATAATATGTGTGTGTGTGTGTGTGTGTGTGTGTGTGTGTGTGTGTGTGTGTGTGTGTGTGTGTGTGTGTGTGTGTGTGTGTGTGTGTGTGTGTGAGTTCGTGTGCACACATGTATGTATATATAGTTGCAAGTGAGGCAGCGTAATTTGATAATGAAGATCGACACCAAAGTTCATACGAACATTGAAATCTTTATTGGCATCATCAGTATTTGTTTTTTTTTTTATTTCATTATACATCTGATGATCACACTAGTATTTGTCGAAACGTCAAAATAAAGATGCTAAGGTTCATACAATCCTGGGTGTTGACCTTCATCATTTATATATATATATATATATATATATATATATATATATATATATATATATATATATATATATATATATATATATATATATACATATATATATATATATATATATATATATATATATATATATATATATATATATATATATATATATATGTATGTATGTGTATGTGTGTGTGTGTATGTGTGTGTGTGTATGTGTGTGTGTGTGTGTGTGTGTGTGTGTGTGTGTGTGTGTGTGGTGTGTGTGCGTGTGTGTGTGTGTGATGTGTGTGTGGTGTGTGTGTGTGTGTGTATGTGTGCGCGCAATGATTCCAATGTTCACATGGGGTTGCTATTTATCACTTGCCTCTTGGAGACGAGTGACGGTTTTGGCATAGTTTTACATTCGAATGCCATTCCTTACACATGTCGCATGACTGAAGTCTTGCTGAAGTCATATGAAAGCCTGCTGAAGCCAGGATCTGAAACTGTAACAAATCTTGAGGAGTAACGGTAGAGGGCACAGATGTTTTATTACATGCCCTCACTTTTATTGGGTTTTGGGTCCAGACCTCGTTTTCCCTTGGTACCACCAAGATTTATGGCTAGACACATGGAACTAATTTCCGGCGCCATGTACCCCAAGAGGCCTAAAAGATAAGGGACCCTCGGTCCTCCAAAACACCACAAAAGATTGTAAACATTCGACCCATATGTATGTGCACGCCCTGGAGAGAGATGCCCCAATAGCTGCAGGCGATTTAGAACTTCTTCTGTTCAATAGGCCTGCTGAAACAGCCCCTCCCCAAAAAGGGGGCCTCCTCTGTGAACCTGAAGTCTATTGGCAGAACTGGATTACACGACACACCCTGCCCGTGGGGTATTTCAAGAATCCCCGAGGCAGACAGAGAGCTCAGTCAGTACTTTCCCAGGGGCACGAAAAGATCATAGATTTTGAGAGTCATAGGGTTGAGGGGGCATTGAGGCGTCGAATATGTTATACGCTAAAATAAAGTAAGATAAAGGAACCACCGCTTGTCCATTCTTACCTTGCACCCTTCTGGCATTAATAGTAATGTAGGGATTAAGTCCTTACGACATATAAGAATAATGTTATGTTCCTGTAATCTGTTTAGAAGTTCATATAAATAAGAATTCTAAGATAATAGCTTAAAATAATTCGGCCCCACTTTATTGTAAACTAATGTCAGTTAGGATATATAAAAGAGCTCTCGAAAGATAACCCCTGCTGCTGCTGAAATAAAGAAATATCAGTTTGGCTGAGAGGGATGTCTCATGACTGAAGTCTTGCTGAAGTCACAAGAAAGCCTGCTGCAGCCAGGATCTGAAACTGCAACAAATCTTGAGGAGTAACGGTCGAGGGCACAGATGTTTTATTACATGCCCTCACTTTTATTGGGTTTTGGGTCCAGGCCTCGATTTCCCTTGGTACCACCAAGATTTATGGCTAGGCACATGGAACTAATTTCTGGCGTCATGTACCCCAAGAGGCCTAAAAGATAAGGGACCCTCAGTCCTCCAAAACACCACAAAAGATTGTAAACATTCGACCCATATGTATGTGCACGCCCTGGAGAGAGATGCCCCAATAGCTGCATGCGATTTAGAACTTCTTCTGTTCAACAGGCCTGCTGAAACAGCCCCTCCCCAAAGAGGAGGGCCTCCTCTGTGAACCTGAAGTCTATTGGCAGAACTGGATTACACGACACACCCTGCCCGTAGGGTATTTCAAGAATCCCCGAGGCAGACAGAGAGCTCAGTCAGTACTTTCCCAGGGGCACGAAAAGATCATAGATTTTGATAGTCATAGGGTTGGGGGGGGGGGGAATTGAGGCGTCGAATATGTTATACTCTAAAATATAGCAAGATAAAGGAACCACCGCTTGTCCATTCTTACCTTACACCCTTCTGGAATTAATAGTAATGTAGGGATTAAGTCCTTACGACATATAAGAATAATGTTATGTTCCTGTAATCTGTTTAGAAGTTCATATAAATAAGAATTCTAAGATAATAGCTTAAATAATTCGGCCCCACTTTATTGTAAACTAATGTCAGTTAGGATATATAAAAGAGCTCTCGAAAGATAACCCATGCTGATGCTGAAATAAAGATATATCAGTTTGGCTGAGGGGGATGTCTCATGACTGAAGTCTTGCTGAAGTCACATGAAAGCCTGCTGCAGCCAGGATCTGAAACTGTAACAAATCTTGAGGAGTAACGGTAGAGGGCACAGATGTTTTATTACATGCCCTCACTTTTATTGGATTTTGGGTCCAGACCTCGTTTTCCCTTGGTACCACCAAGATTTATGGCTAGGCACATGGAACTAATTTCCGGCGCCATGCACCCCAAGAGGCCTAAAAGATAAGGGACCCTCGGTCCTCCAAAACACCACAAAAGATTGTAAACATTCGACCCATATGTATGTGCACGCCCTGGAGAGAGATGCCCCAATAGCTGCATGCGATTTAGAACTTCTTCTGTTCAAAAGGCCTGCTGAAACAGCCCCTCCCCAAAGAGGAGGGCCTCCTCTGTGAACCTGAAGTCTATTGGCAGAACTGGATTACACGACACGCCCTGCCCGTGGGGTATTTCAAGAATCCCCGAGGCAGACAGAGAGCTCAGTCAGTACTTTCCCAGGGGCACGAAAAGATCATAGATTTTGATAGTCATAGGGTTGGGGGGGCATTGAGGCGTCGAATATGTTATACTCTAAAATAAAGTAAGATAAAGGAACAACCGCTTGCCCATTCTTACCTTGCACCCTTCTGGCATTAATAGTAATTTAGGGATTAAGTCCTTACGACACACAGCCGGAACCGAGTTGCTCTTGCTTGTTAACAATCGTCTTGATTATATATATATATATATATATATATATATATATATATATATATATATATATATATATATATATATATATATATATATATATATATATATATATATATATATATATATATATATATATTGCACTTTAGATCTTAACCCACTGCCCCTGAGATTATTTATATATTTATTCATATGCCGGTTTATTCATAATTTAGTTTCATTTATCATAAGACTGAAATGTTGCAAAAGCAATAAGAATCCCTTCATCCTTCGTGGGAGAGAGTGTCCCAGTGGAGAATACTCTCTGAGAGGCTTCCTTAATATTGACTTTGGCAGAAACTAATTGATCAAAGGCGACAGAGTTTGTAATTAAGCAAAGTTTGTGTGATTACTCTTAGCCTTACATGATAACAATAATCCTCGTTCCCTCTTTTTTTTTTCTTCCTCCTCTACCTATCCATTTTCTCTCTCTTTCCCTCGAGCCTCCATATGTTTATTTGTTTATCTGCGGTGGAATGACCTTTTATTACACAAGATAATGTATTAGTAATATTAGTTAGCAATTTCTATATGTCCAGGTACTACTACTACTACTACTACTACTACTACTACTACTACTACTACTACTACTACTACTACTACTACTACTACTACTACTACTACTACTACTACTACTAATAATAATAATAATAATAATAATAATAATAATAACAATAACAACAATATATGCTAGATGAAGACCAAAGAAAAGTGGCTCACTAAAGCGGGCTACACACGATCAAGTAAACTTGACAAGTATGCTTGATCAAGTATTTCATCAAGTATTGTGATATTTCCCTTCGCCTCCACACGGTCAGGTATGCTTGACAAGTCTTCAGTTGAAATCACAATGTCGAGTGCAGACGACGAAAAATAAATTAGAACTTTTCCCTAGCTCAGCAGTAGCAATACGATTTCCCTGAAGGAAAATAGTCACATAATCACACAGTTGGTGATGACAAGATTTAAATGACTCAAAGGGAGACCCTGGAGCCTAGAGGGTCATGTTAGTGGTCTGAAGAGGATAGCGCCTTTGGGCTAGTTCTAGCCAGTGATGTGCACTGTTGAGAGTAAACTAGCTCCGACATTGTCTCCCCCTGGCGAGTCTGGCCACAAATTATTTTGAGAGCTAGTTAGAGGGCAATCTGAGAGGTTATCAGTCACTCTGTCTCACTGTCTAGTATGGTCTAGTCTATTTGTTATTTATTTTAACTCAGTTGTTCAGTTTATGTATTATTTGTATTACTTTCTAAACTTTATATTGTTTTGTTAACCATGTTGATTTCTCCATATAGATATTTTGATAATGACCCAATGTTAAGACGAAACTTTAAAAATAAAACTGGATGAAAATGAAATGCATAAATGGCTTCTTCTACTCCACTACAATATTATCTTAAAAAAAATTATTCATGTTTTCACATATGGTAATGTTCTTATTTGATTATTGTTGGTTCAAAATGAGACTGAGATTTGAATTAAATGCGAAAACGAAGCCACGAGCGAGGTTGGGGGAAACTGTAATATGAACAGATTGGCATTCAGATAGAATGTGTTCATTCCTAGTATAGCAGATATAGCTGTAAGGTTTATTTCCCTTTTAGACCTTCTGTGGTGTAGTTGGTAGCGTCTTGGCACAGTATTTATATATCCTAGGTTCAAGTCCCGGTCGGGGTAAAAATAATTTATATATATATATATATATATATATATATATATATATATATATATATATATATATATATATATATATATATATATATATATATATTATATATATATATATATATTTCTTCATAGCTCAGCTTATCAGTGCTTAGCTCATACAAAAGAGAACCTATTCTCTCTCTCTCTCTCTCTCTCTCTCTCTCTCTCTCTCTCTCTCTCTCTCTCTCTCTCTCTCTCTCTCTCTCTCTCTCTCCTCTCTCTCTCTCTCGCAGATACTCGTACACACACGCGAACACACTACACCAAATAATTCATAATTAAGTTGCATTAAAACATATAGACATTATTACCAATAGACATAATTAACATTATCACAGCTTGAGATTGTAAAGATGCTGTTTCACTACTGCCCCATACATCTAATGTGTATTCACTTATATTGCTGAGCTGACAGAGGTTACCGAATTTCGGTCAACTTGGAGAGTTGATCAAGTCTTTGGTACACACGGTCCAGTTGACTTGAACAAGTCAAGACTTGACTTGACGACATGATTCAAATTCAATCATGCCTCAAGCGACTTGTCAAGTCTAATACTTGATCAAGTCTCACCATACAGACGGTCCAGTTTGCTTGAACAAGTCACTTGATCAAGCATACTTGTCAAGTTTACTTGATCGTGTGTAGCGACCTTAATACGAAACTGTAAGCTGCGTTATGGGCTCTCTGTGTTTATTGAAGTGAAATTACAGAAAATCCCTTCAGACCTTCAGATTCATATTGAGTGTACCCTATGACTCAGACCTCATGAAGATAGTATATGATTATCAAGATGATAACAGGACTTTGTATGGGACGGCATTTTTAACCGGATTGCGTAATTTCTCCCTTTCTATTGACTTCCTACTGGTTGTAAATATTAGTGTCTTAAATAAAGTGTCTTAAACTTATTTTGCATAATTTACAATAATGACAAGGGTTAACTTCTATTTAAAAATAAGAAATAATGTCTTTGTATATTCTTTCTGTGAATTGTTCGAACCCGATAACACATTAGAAGAGGAAGGAATAGTGCTAAGATAAAGAAAAGACAAATATTTTATTTAGTAACGTCGAAAATATGAGAGAGAAAAGTGCGCTCTCGGTCGCGTCCCCATTTATGCCAACTCGTCCTGCATTGATAGATATAGTAGACCCATGGTACAAACAACTGCGGTAGAACCGCAAGTCTGAGAATTAACATATGTGGGTTCATTTTTCATAATAAAACGTATATATAACTCCACAGGAGACCGTAATTTACTACAAGATTTTGTTAACGAAAAACGCTATCGTTATAATAATGATATAGGAAATATGTTTTTCCTTCTATTTTTCTGTGGAAATAACATTCTCCAATAAACTTTTGTGACGGATATGTATATTCCGACAATCTCATATTCCAAATTTCCTGAGGGAGGAACCATCTATCTTACCTTTCCAAAACTCCTAAGCCCCCACATGCCCTCAACTTGAATCAAGAACAAGTTCTCTGATCGGATAGAGACATCAAAAGTTGTGAAGACTCTTTTTAAACTTTATTTTTCCCTTTTTAAAAAATTCATAGTCTCACAGCATCAAATTTTATTTTGACTAAATATGCTTATACTCTCTGAATATAGTTACTGTTCTTTCATACTGGCGATTATTGACTGTAGGAGTTTGAAAAACTAAACACGAGTGGGATGTATACTTTTAACAAAGAGGCATTATATGACCTTCAATTCCGAAGAGCCTCTAGGAATTTCTTATGTATGAACTGAGTGGGATGAAACTTATTACTCTCTCATTGTAATAATCATTATGAAGTCCAAAATATCTTTTCAAATACGAGCATATTATTCAAGCTGTCAGCAACCATGTGTAAGACAATATGAAACAAAATTATTGACTTTGTATTAGTTTCATAGTGCAATGTATTTACTTTAAACATTTTATTTAAGAAAAATTTAACACACACACACACACACACACACACACACACACACACACGAATTTCTTGTTGCTCACATAAATACTGGGTCAGAGAGCATTATAATTTTCGTTACAGAGTACTTCCAGACAAAGGGGAGATAAAGAAGATAATGACAGAAGATCAGGGGATGGGGCCTCATTAAGATTGTTATACACAAATGCTGATGGATTAGCTGGTAAGGCAGTAGAATTAAAAGATAGGATTCACAACAGTAAGGCAGATATAGTAGCAATTACAGAGACTAAGTTGAGTGAGGACATAAACAGTGTCACAGTTTTTCCTAAGGGCTTCAGAATACTAAGGGTTGAAAGATCTGAGAGGACTGGTGGAGGGATAGCACTGCTCATAAGTGAGAGGATTCAAGTTGAAGAAATAAACTTGGCTATAGAAAGTGAGTTCAGGGAATTTCTTGTTGCTCGCATAAATACTGGGTCAGAGAGCATTATAATAACTGTTGTATACAACCCACCAAGGAACCAAAATAGGCTTGAAGTTTATGAGGAAAGTCATATAGGTACTATTGAAGTCATAAACTCAGTTGTTAACATGGCACGGGAAAAAAAATGTAGGATTTTGATTATGGGAGACTTTAATCATAAAGAAATAGATTGGATAAATCTTGACCCACACAGTGGTGAGGACTCATCCGGGGCAAGATTCCTAGATTGCGTACAAGGGAATTTCCTACACCAACATGTAATGGAACCAACAAGGGCCAGGGGTGGGGATGAGCCATCACTACTTGATCTAGTGTTCACAAATAATGTGTTGGATATTGAAAAAATTGAGTATGAACCACCAATTGGAAAGAGTGACCACTGTGTGTTGTTGATGGAGTATATCATTGAAGATATTCTTCCTGAGAGTAGAGGCACTGAGGACATGAGGAGGAACTATCCGAAAGGAGATTACATCAAAATGAATGAGCTTTTTGCAGTTATTGACTGGAAAACCTTATTTTACAACAAATCTGTACAAGAAATGTATGACATCTTTTGTGAGAAATATGGGAAGATAGTAGATTGCTGCATACCTGTCACCAAAGTAGGTGTAATTCATGCCAGAGAGAAATGGTTCGATAATGGGTGTAAAGGAGCTAAGGAGTGGAGAGACAAATGCTGGAAAAGGTATAGGAGGAGAAAAAACATAAATGCCTGGCAAACCTACAAAAGAGCAAGAAATGACTACCTAAGTAAAAGGAGAGAGGCAGAGAGCGATTATGAGAAGGATATCACCAGGAAGGCTAAAGAAAATCCCAAGCTTTTCCACAGCTTTATCAGAGGAAAACTGAAGGTAAAAGAACAGGTTTTAAGGCTAAAGAGAGCGGATGGAAGCATCACTGAGACGGATGAAGAGATCTGCAAAGAATTGAACAAGGAGTTTCAGTCAGTATTTACAGTAGAAAGTACCCCACCCCCTCAGATTGCAGAGATAGAAGCTCAAGGGCCGGTATTAGAGAACATCAACCTTACAGCCACAGAGGTATGCAAAGCGCTGATGGATTTAGATGTTCATAAAGCTACAGGTCCTGATGACATATCCCCTCATGTGCTTAAAAAATGCGCAAACACAATATCAGTGGCACTGAGTATCATATTTAAGGAGTCACTGGAGTCGGGGGAGATTCCAAGATGCTGGAAACAAGCAAATGTGATACCTATCTTCAAAAAGGGAAGGAGGGATAAGGCTCTGAACTATAGACCAGTTTCCTTGACCAGCATAGTTTGCAAAGTTATGGAGAAACTACTAAGGAAACATATCTCTCTTCACTTGGAATCCTTCAAGTTTTTGTCAGTGAGGCAACATGGCTTCAGAGAAGGTAGATCAACAGTAACAAACTTATTAGAATTTTATGATGAGGTAAGCCAAATCTTACAGGAAAGAGAGGGCTGGGCAGATTGCATATTCCTAGACTTCCAGAAAGCGTTTGACACTGTTCCACATGGGAGACTTATTAGGAAGCTGCAATCAATGGCTAGAATAGGTGGAAATGTTTTGGAATGGATAAAAACTTACTTAGAAGGAAGGGAACAGAGGGTTAGAGTAAGACACTCAATGTCTGAATGGAGAAGAGTTAGTAGTGGAGTTCCACAGGGTTCAGTTTTAGGGCCACTTTTGTTCCTTGTATATGTAAATGACCTACCAGAGTCTGTAAATTCATTCATGAATATGTTTGCAGATGATGCAAAGATTGTGAAGAAAGTAAAAAACGAGAACAATGGTAGAGAACTTCAGGAGGATCTAAATAATCTGCATGAGTGGTCAGAAAAGTGGCTAATGAAATTCAGTACTTCAAAATGTAAGGTAATGAGAATGGGTACAAGTGCAAGAAGGCCCAAGCTTGACTACTCGGTGGCTGGAGTACAACTTCAAGAGACAGAAAATGAGAGAGACCTAGGAGTAAACATACTGGCAGATTTGTCTCCAGAAATACATATAAATGGCATAGTAAGGGCAGCATATGCATTCTTATCAAATGTAAGGGTAGCCTTCAGGCACATGGACAAGGAAATGTTCAGAAATATTTATGTAACCTATGTGAGGCCAAAACTCGAATATGCAGCCCCCTTTTGGAATTCGCACTTGAAAAAGCACGTAGCTAAGCTTGAAAAAGTTCAAAGACATGCCACGAAACTGGTGCCAGAAATACGCAATCTCAGTTATGATGAGAGGCTGAGGGAATTAGACTTACCATCACTCGAAGCTAGAAGAGTAAGGGGGGATATGGTGACAGTCTTTAAATTCCTTCATGGTTATGATAGAGTGGATAGGGATCGATATTTCGATATGGCTGGCTCTAGAACTAGAGGTCATAGTTTGAAGCTTCGTAAGAAAACTTCTTTGCAGGATGTAAGGAAATACTTTTTCAGTGTAAGAGTAGATGATAATTGGAATTGGCTAAGCGAGGAGGTAGTTAATGCTATCTCAATCCATAGTTTTAAGGACAGGTATGATAAGTATCACTAAGTCTAAAATGGAACCGATCAGGAGACGGGAAGATACGACCTTTGGGCTCTTTCCCGTAAACACAAGTAGGTAATCACAATTAGGTAATCACACACACACACACACACACACACACACACACACACAT
>JAXCGZ010013240.1:205000-215639 GCA_037179515.1 Halocaridina rubra | reverse complement strand
TCATTTATATAATCAGCTTCCCAGAAGAACTAAAAAATGCTGGTTCAGTGTATACTTTTAAATATAATCTTAAGAAGTTACTCTTAAAGGAGATTTTACTTGTAAATTTTAATAGTACACCCATATTTGAATACCCAATGTACGTTGGAAATAAAGTCTTATTATTATTATTATTATATATATTATACTCTCTCTCTCTCTCTCTCTCTCTCTCTCTCTCTCTCTCTCTCTCTCTCTCTCTCTCTCTCTCTCTCTCTCTCTCTCTCTCTCTCTCTCTCTCTATATATATATATATATATATATATATATATATATATATATATATATATATATATCTACTATCTTGACGGATATAAATCACGTCCATGAGTGTCCCACGTGTAAGCTGGAAATCTCAAGTGGCTTCCCTGTTCTTTAAACCAGCCCAGAATTGGCGCCCAAACCGGCGTTCTTTAGGTGCCTTAAACCCATAGGTTATGGGGTAGTCCCCCCTTCTCTTGAAGGTCTATCTCTTTGTGTGTTTGAATGACCCGAGGTGATACAAAAGGGTCAACCAACGACCGAGAAAAGTCAGAGTATTGTAGGCGCCTATATAGATAGCATTACGTTAAGGGGACGGGGGCATTGAGGCCTAGAGTTATTATGTAGCGTCTAAATAAATTAAGAGTTAAGTATCTTCGCATATCTATTATCACCTTGCATGAGAGAGTCCTGGCCTGTAGTGTAGAGAATATCTATACGACACCTGCAATTGTAATAGCAACATTAGGCCCTGTTTTCCGGCCCTAGAATCTACTCCTGGCTATTCTAATTGCAGAATTTGAGCTTGAGAGGGAGATGCCCATCCGGGGGATAGGTGTCGTGAGAGGAAAAATGGTAATATGAGCGCCTCGAGATTCGAATCAACGCGGGCGGAAGAGGCACGCGAAAGATATATCTTCGCTGCTCTGTTGTCCGGCCGGCCACCAAAAGCAGGATTCCCGGGCCAGCCGTGGTTACAACCTGGACCTATCTTACAGCATAGAACTGAGAGGATGACGGAAAAAGGCGTGGGGTCGGCCCAGTACCTGGCAATGCCCCAAAAAGAGGGACTCCTTATGGGAAAAAAGGGAGTGTGGGAATGCAAAAGATATGAAAAATTCAGATAAAATAAAAAAGGATATGGAAAATTTCTAATAAGATAAAAGTAAGAGAGAGAGAGAGAGAGAGAGAGAGAGAGAGAAGAGAGAGAGAGAGAGAGAGAGAGAGAGATTTCCCATAGAAAAAAACAGCACAGGGGTAACTGAAAATTCCCCGCAGTGAAACATGTACAATAATAGATATATTTTTGCTCTCTTTTTCAGAATACCAAGCCTGATTTTTTAGATTATAAGATTTAAGTTTTTTTTTTATGGGGTAGGATAGGAGGAGAAAAAGGGGGAGGGGATTAAGGATATAAGGGAATTGGAGGGAAAAGCACGAAAATTAAATAAAGTAAGAGATAAAAAAAGAGAGGGGCAGACCCTCGTGCTAAGTTTTGATCTGGAATTCAGATACTTTTTGGTTATATAGATTTAAGTTAAGAAAGCCTCAATGCATCCCCTAGAAGTAGTATATAGATATAAGAGAAAATTAGTTGACCTAGGTTTAATATAGTAAGTGTCATTGACTCTGTTATGAGCATTATCAGATAACTGTCATTTACAAACCGTGTTTGTATTTTGAAATAGTACTATAATAATCTTTCTTTCATTGATGAGTATTTTTAGATATTTGTCACTTACAAACTGTATTTTTATGTTAATTGGGTACTATAACCATTTATAATTATATTCTCTTTACTGTTAAAGTGTATTATTGAATAGTTGTCTTTTAGATGAAAATGTTTAGTTTCTCTTTAGTGTAATAAACTAATAGTCATTTTGTCACTCATTGATAGCTACATAATATAATTGTGAATACTTAATTTAGACATTATCAGATAACTGTCATTTACAAACCGTGTTTGTATTTTGAAATAGTACTATAATAATCTTTCTTTCATTGATGAGTATTTTTAGATATTTGTCACTTACAAACTGTATTTTTATGTTAATTGGGTACTATAACCATTTATAATTATATTCTCTTTACTGTTAAAGTGTATTATTGAATAGTTGTCTTTTAGATGAAAATGTTTAGTTTCTCTTTAGTGTAATAAACTAATAGTCATTTTGTCACTCATTGATAGCTACATAATATAATTGTGAATACTTAATTTAGACAGTTTGTTTTAATTTGCTAATTGAAATTCTTTAATTAGAATGATTGTTGTGAGAACAGATTTTTCTTTTGTTTGTCTTTCTTGGAAATCACATGTTCTAAATATATTGAGTGTACCTTTGACAATGAAATCATTTTCAGGAAACTTTAGTATGTATTAAGGAGCAAAGGGAAGCATTGATATGTAATACAGAAAAGAAATCCACTCATATAACTATGCCTTGTTTATAGTCTAGAATGATATGTAATTAACAGATGATGGTCATCCTTTAAGTTTTAATGCTTCACCAGAAATGGCGTATTTTAGGATTAGGCAGTACAGTGACGGATATAAATCACGCCCATGCGTGCCCCACGTGTAAGCTAGAAATTTCAAGTGGCTTCTCTGTTCTTTGAACCAAGCCCAGAATTGGCGCCCAAACTGGCGTTCCTTAAGCGCCCCCACACCATAGGTTATGGGGTGGTCTCCCCTTCTTTGAAGCCTATTGGTGGAGGCGCGACCAAGAAACTATGCCCCGCCATCTCTCTGTGTGTTTGAATGACCTGAGGTGATACAAAAGGGTCAACCAACGACAGAGAAAAGTTAGAGTATTGTTGGCGCCCATACAGATAGCATTACGTTAAGGGGACGGGGGCATTGAGGCTTAGAGGTAAAAATGTAACGTCTAAATAAATTAAGTGTAAAGTATCTTCGCATATCTATTATCACCTTGCACGCTTGAGCCCCGGACAAAGGTGGCAGCAAAAGTAAAACTAAATATACAACAGTGGATTACGACTACAAATACACCAGTGCTATACCACCTGCTACGATACATAATACGACAATCTACTATCCATCTATCTATATCCATGTTACTCTACTCCAGAAATTCAAGCTATTTTGTTCACAATTTTCATTATTCATTTTCTGATCTCCATGTGTAAAGCAGAACTCTCTCTCTCTCTCTCTCTCTCTCTCTCTCTCTCTCTCTCTCTCTCTCTCTCTCTCTCTCTCTCTCTCTCTCTCTCTCTCTCAGTCTTAAGTATGCTGTACGAGATTTGATTTAATGTTGCAATAGATTATTATTATTATTTTTTTTTTTTAGGATGGGATGGGATAGGAGGGAAAAAAGGGGAGGGAATTAAGGATATAAGGGAATTGGAGGGAAAAGCACGAAAATTAAATAAAGTAAGAGATAAAATAATAATATATATAATAATAATACTTTATTTCCATTTCAATACAATGGGTATTCGTCAGCCAGGGTAAGCCCCAACCCCCCACTGTGGTGTCCACCCACAGCAGTTCCTGCCAGTAAACAGCTTAAACTCTCGGTCTTGGACGGGAACCGATCTTTCGACCTCATGAATGCGAAGCCAGCGCGTTACCACTGTACTAGCCAGCAGACCCTCGTGCTAAGTTTTGATCTGAAAAATAGATTATTAAGGACTGAGTAAACCTTAAAATAATGAATATAACAAAGTAAACTCTCTCTCTCTCTCTCTCTCTCTCTCTCTCTCTCTCTCTCTCTCTCTCTCTCTCTCTCTCTCTCTCTCTCTCTCTCTCTCTCCTAAGCATGATGTACAGTACGGAACTTAATGGTTAAATACTAGAAAGTATATTACGTATATATTAAATATGATGTATACAGCAATCTGAGCATCTCTCATAAATACAGTTTCACAGTATTTTGAATATATTTCCGTAGATGAATCTCTCTCTCTCTCTCTCTCTCTCTCTCTCTCTCTCTCTCTCTCTCTCTCTCTCTCTCTCTCTCTCTCTCTCTCTCTCTCTCTCTCTCTCTCACTGCATATAGTGATGTAATATGGGTACCTGCTAGAGTTTCGTCAATCGAGAAAACGGTATTCAGTGCCAAGAGTTTGTCTAGAATGGCCCCGACATCCAATACTCAGTGAAAATGTACTTTGGAGAGACGTGAGTGAGCTAAGAGTGTTTATGAAGGTCTCCCCTTTCTCACTATATACTCATACAGCTACGGCCGCTTGCTCTTCCTGATACCATCTCTCTTCATTTATCTTTCACTAAATATTTAGCTTATAAGAGAGAGAGAGATAGATAGATAGATAGATAGATAGATAGATAGATAGATAGAGAGAGAGAGAGAGAGAGAGAGAGAGAGAGAGAGAGAGAGAGAGAGAGAGAGAGATTATATATATATATATATATATATATATATATATATATATATATATATATATATATATATATATATATATATATATATATATATATATATATATATATATATATATATATATATATATATATATATATATATATATATATATATATATATATATATATATATACATATATACATATATATATATATATATATATATATATATATATATATATATATATATATATATATATATATATATATATATATATATATATAAATATATATATATATATATATATATATATATATATATATATATATATATATACATATATATATATATATATATATATATATATATATATATATATATATATAGATATATATATACATAGAGAGAGAGAGAGAGAGAGAGAGAGGTATTTGTCACCAAGCAAACGAGTAGCCTGCTTATATTTTATTTTCGGTAGCCCGGGGAATTATTTAAATTTAATTGTTTTACATCTGAGAAACATGTATTGCTATAATTTGGGATATTATGTTGAGCCAAAAGCTACGTGTATATTATCTATCTTTTATACGGAGTTAATGTTTCTCATTAGCCTCTTCCACTTCTTGCAGTCACGCTACTCTCCTTCGCTATCCCCTTCTTTCTAAAATAACTGAATATTTACTTCCCTTTGATAGTTACTGATGCCGGCTCCTAATTCATCACTCAAAGGAAATCACACATATTACTAAATTGTTAAGTACTTATTAAACCTTAATATTCATTAAGTCATCTACAATCTACGCCATATGTGTCCTCAGATGAAACAAAGCATCGCAAGCAAGGACCCCATTAGTTTTTGATGGCATCATATATTTCAAGATGTAACCTTGCTTTCAATGTCAATAGCCTACTGCCAAATACTCCAAAAGCAAACACACGTCGTTACCTTGAAACTCCACTGAAAGGCAGATACAACCAAGTATGAACAATTAATTACTCTTATCTCTAATCTGTCAACTATGACAAACGGTAAATGACAAGAATTTGGGTATTTAAATCCCTTCATTGTAATATTAATCATTTTCTTCCTTGAGACTTAAGCAAAATATAGTACTTATCTATTTTTGTCTATCTCCGCCACAAAGCAACCGACGTGCAATATATAGCCTAAGGACACAGCACAATAACTTAGGAGACCTTTCAACCCAGTCTGGGAAATGGAAGTTTTTTGTAACTTGCCAATTCGATAATCTCTCCAAAGCTATTCTAGTAATCTCAGTGGTTTTTTTTCTCCATCCCTCTCTTTCAATATTATATTTTCTCCCTCTAGATTCGGCTATACCTACATTTATATTCAGAACAAAATGTTTATATATGAAACTTTTTTTTTTTTTTTTTTTTTTTTTTTTTTTTTTTTTTTTTTTTTTACCGCGTTGTCTATTTGGAGAGGGAATTATAGTTACACTGGTCTATTCCTAGTCAACTTTTGCAGTGTGTTGTTAGGTTTAACTGGTATTAATGAAAATTATATATGTTTAGAATAAAATCCTTGTGGCCTCCGTGGTCGTGTGGGTACCGTGGCCGAGCGTGAAATCGAAGATGCGTGGCCCTATAAAGTCTGACGTTAGAAAGAGCTTTCACTCAGAGTAACAGTCACACTTGCCAAACCCAAAGGCCATTGCAAGAAGACACTTTCCTAGCCCTTTGTAGAAAAGGGAGTCCGTGACGTAAGATCGATCATATTGTCTGGAATATTATCCATTTTTCTCGTAACTTCCATTTAAAAAAAAAATTAATACCTTTGAAACTGTGCATAAGAGATATACCTTAACAGTTTGCATATAATCTTCATGAATGTGTAATATCAGTCCAGAGGCTAATCAAGTATTACATATAAACAAGCAAACATATTAGAATACAAATTATAGCTGGTTAACAGTATCTAGAAGCCTTATTGAAAGAGCTACTGTCATGTTTGTCTATATCTACCCTTCAAATTATGACCCCTTTTCTCATATCACACCAAGTACCAAATGTTCCGGTTTTACGTCACGGACTCCCTTATCAACCAAGGGCTAGGACGGTTGCCTTCTTGCGAAGGACTTGTTTTGGCAGATGTAATCCTTACGCTGAGTGCATGCCTTTGCTAACCTCAGACCGTGGCGGGGCGCGAACCCTCGACCTGACGCCTCAGAGTCGGAGACGCTACCGACTGAGCCACGGCGACTACACACCAAGTACCAAACATAGTATATATTTACAACTATCCCATTCTAATCAAGTAACAAGAATATTCTAGTTTAAATGCAAAGAAATACTTCCTTCTCAAAAGTGTGTTCTAGAAATCTTGAATTTCTCTGCTACTTTGCCAATGATGTAACCAAGTATGCAGTTGTACTGTCTGGGGTCAGCTAACTTTGATCAACTAGACAAGGCTTTCTCAAGTTTTGTATCTTGGAGGAACTCTTGAAATAACATTTGTCTCAAAGAATGCCTCAAAAAATATCGCATGAACAGTTTGCAACATAGCAACATAATGTGTGCTATGTAGCAATAATAATATTGATTCATGAACTTTGGATTTAAACAATAATTGAGAGAAGTCTCTTATCCAAATTTTTTTGTTGTAATCATATATATATATATATATATATATATATATATATATATATATATATATATATATATATATATATATATATATATATATATATATTATATATATATATATATATATATATATATATATACATATTTATTTATTTGCAATAAATCACTATCTCCCGCTGAGCTCCAAATGATCTCTAACGGATCCCAAAATTCCACATTTCAGGGGTACCCCAGTTGAGACTTAAGTCGCTAGACAGTGAGAAGTATGCAACAGCACCAGCTGCATTGGAACCAAGTCTTTTCACATATTTTCCTCGTCGAAGACGGATTCAAGGTTACACTGAATTTAGTTCTATGGGCAATGGCATCTCTCGCATGTGAGAAAGAAAGAAAAAATCAGAGATGCATCAGACATACAGAAGAATATATGGATGAACAAAAGAGATAAGCAGATAAGATTTAAATAAATTGAGAAGCAAATAGACAGACTGAGATATAGATAAATAAACCGATATCAATTACATATAAAGACTGATGAACAGACAGGCAGACATATCGATAGGGAGATAGGACAGACGGATAAATAAAAAGATAAAGGCGCCACTCTCAAAAATTCTAAAACAAAAACAGCTGGCCACTAATTTTGGGTTGCTGAATAGAGGTTATTGTTTCTTATCAAAGCCTAACTTGGCTAGGATACTATGCACTGATGGATCCTCAGAGCATGAATCACTTCAATTTAATAGTTTTCGATGGGTCAAAAGATAATAGGTGTTTCCCAATATCACAGGGTCTGAGGTGGAACCCACCTTGCGCCGTGACAAAAAGTATGATTTTTTCCTGCTTGGTTCAGGATTTGGAAGATACAACAATGATACGTCGCATTATAACCCTTGCCAACTAAACAAGAATATGGAGTGAGCCAATTAATATTTTTATTTATTTTTTAATCTGAAAAGGAGCTCGAATTTGTGATCTATAATGTGAACCAGATCCGCAGAGATACGGAGAGTGATCTTGCATATGTATAACTAGGCTAATTATTGACTGATAATATATCTTGATTATATATATATATATATATATATATATATATATATATATATATATATATATATATATATATATATATATATATATATATATATATATATATATATATATATATATATATATATATATATATATATATATATATATATATATATATATATATATATATATATATATATTATATATATTATATATATATATATATATATATATTATATATATATATATATATATATATATATATATATATATATATATATATATATATATATATATATATATATATATATATATATATATATATATTATCATTATGCAGCACAGAAGTATCATGGGAACATCTGTGGTGTTTGGAGGAATTAACAGTCTAACTGTCTCCCACTCCATTCTTCAAAAAGTTTTATATTCAACTAAAAATCTGTAAGGTAAATAACGTTACAAACTAACATTAACTCAGCATGCTAAGTGAGTACGCCTAACTATTAAATACATAACTACAAAATCACGTTTTGTTTAAAGGTAATATTCGTATAGCCTATCCTGCATATGTCCATGTTCAAAAGCTGATCTTCTGACAGATAAGTATGCATCATACTCTTAGGCCACTTTCACACCATAGTGGCACGTCGCACGTGGCATTCCATGTGGCACGCCAGTTGAAAACGAACTCCGGAAATATATGAAGCTTTTCACACAGAAGTGGCGTGACACGTCCTATATGACACGTGTCACGCCACTTCTGTGTGAAAGGTTTCATATATTTCCGGATGTTTATTTTCAAGTGGCGTGGCACATAGCATGCCACGTGTGGCATGCCACTTTGGTGTGAAAACGGCCTTAGGATAATACCATAATCTGTTATTATCTCTGATAACGCAAATAACTCATATTAAGTCTCTGAAGATTCCGAAAATATTTAAGTATAAAGAGTATATTGATTCTGTAAATAAATGAATATATAAAACAACTTCTCCCCAAACTTTCCTTTCTTGACGTCGGCTACCCCCCAATTTAAGGGGGAAACAGCCACGGTGTATGTATGTATGTATAAAACAAGTATATAAAACAATAAAAAATAAAAATAAATAATTATATAAATAATTACGATAGTTAATAAAACAACGAAATAAAATACACATGAAGAGACGTTTCATTGTTCTTTTCTGTGAACTTTTGTAAAAGAAAAAAATATATATTTTTCAATAGATAAGCTAGGGACACTTGTCGCTAACATCAGCAAAAGGTTTTTATCGCACAGCATTTCTCTCCCATTTATTCCACAGGTTATAAGCCAAATTCTATTTTTACCAGACTAAAAACAAACTGCCCTCATAAATACACCTCTAGGAAATTATATTTTAATTAAGCTGAAGAGTATTTCCACTCGTTCTGGGAGCGGGAAGGGGGGGGGGGAGGATGTGGGATTTATATCTCTCCTCTCTGACATTAGTTCCTCCTTGTCTGCTTATCAGCCTAGCTCAAATAAGTTGCCGGCATGACTATTCATTTGTAAAGCACCCCACACTTAATTTGTTTTTATCAATTATGATAATGTTTACATATAACCTTGTTTCCCAATTCTATTGTCAAGACACACATTTTCAGAGTTTAAATGACTTTCACTATTGTAGCGTTTTGTGTAACCTCGTTCCACGGAGGCAAAGGAGAGTGTAGGTCTAAAAGGTTAAAGGTATCTATTGAAAGACAGGAACAAGCGACAGTAATATAACTAGAGTCCGACTATACTCCAACTACTACCATCATGTGGACCTAGTGATCTTCAGTCAATGGCTGAATAATCGGATAGACCCACAGGAAATCACCGACCCCCCCAATTCAATCGGTAACATAAGACAGTGAAAGCTACTCAAAACTCGGGCCAGGATCGAACCTGCGCCCAGAAAATTACCAGCCCCACACGCTACAACAGTGCCACAATTAAAAGAAGAAGAAGAAGAAGAAGAAGAAGAAGAAGAAGCAACGCTACCAAGCAGTAAAGAAACCCTTGAGTTGTTGATCTTTATCTGTGATGGTTGCCTCATTCAATTTTTCTTTGGTTATATTTATCAAATCATGGAGGCCAGGGTAGCTCAGTGGTAAAGAGGGCGAGTTCGGGAAGTGACGAATCTGACTAACGTGAGTTCTATTCCACTGCGAGGCGTTAGGAAGGGCATCTAGCCTTAATCCCCTCATCACCAGTGACGAGTTGTCACACATAAAGCGGTGTTTTCTATATTCTACCCGATCTTGCTGCGTCCCTCACTTCTCTAAGTCTCAACATGATGCCAGGTATGGCATTAGGTTAAAATAAAAAGAAGTCAAGCTCTGGAGGAACTCCAAAAACTAAATTTTACTCTACTCCACATTTTACAACCATTCCTTAACTTGTATTATTAGTGCCTTGGGTTGTAACTAGTGTGTTATATCTAATAATATAGATCAAGTAAATCGTAGCATTTTATTTATTAGAGGCAGTTTCCAAATGAATATTACAACCCCTCATTTTCAAATTGCACGTGTCTTCATCAGTTTCTGAAAATTCCTCGCTGGTGACACTAAATCTTACTTCTCTCACATAAAAACAAAAGCCATGCCAAGTCAACTTACAAACTCT
>JAXCGZ010013240.1:195000-197500 GCA_037179515.1 Halocaridina rubra | reverse complement strand
CACCCCCACCGCTTCATCACATGGAAACTCCCCTCACACCCGTCCACCACAGTATAAATATACATACATACATACATACATATATATATATATATATATATATATATATATATATATATATATATATATATATATGTATATATGTATATATATATATATATATATATATATATATATATATATATATATATATATATATATATATATATATATATATATATATATATATATATATATATATATAATCAGTGCAGGTGCAGGTAGCATCTTTAACGAATTAACAATTAGCGTATATATATATATATATATATATATATATATATATATATATATATATATATATATATATATATATATATATATATATATATATATATATATATTATTTTCATAAAAATATCCCTGAAAAAATGTCAGAGCTTGCTAAAGATACAAATAAATATATTTTCGAGATTTTGTGAGCAAATATACTTTATACTGACTGATTTTCATTCATTATGCAGTATTAAACTCCAATAAAAAGTAATCCGGTCATATGTTTAACTTTTATCTTGATGATGTCAAAATAATAATAATAATAATAATAATAATAATAATAATAATAATGATAATAATAATAATAATAATAATAATAATAATAATAATAATAATATTAATAATAATAATAATAATAATAATAACAATAATAATAATAATAATAATAATAATAATAATAATAATAATAATAATAATAATAATAATATTAATAATAACAATAATAGTGCATTTTTAAAGTCTGTCCCGTCGTCACACTCATAAAAGAAAAGCATGAGTGAACTGCATAATTTGCACAGGCCTCAAAACACATTGCGTCAAAATATTGGTGTCCTCGTTGTAAAGAGTATTGAGAGAGATTCTTCCATGGAGTTAACAGATCACTTTGCCAGAATTTTTTCTTTTTTTTGCAAAAGTTTTTCGAATGCTTGGTATGCAAGCTTTTCAAAGGCACGAGACTCCGTTCGTAAAGCCCTGCTTTCTTAACAACCAGAATATCCTTTTCCGAAACTTAGTCTTCAACAACCACTGCTTATGTCTTACTGTGCCTTGTTGCTTGTCCAAGAAATCTGGTGAACTATAAATACAGAAAGAGTATCTCAAGATAAACAAACACACGCACGTAACATTAAACGACATTCAATGGGGATTTTTTGAGGTTAGGTGTTTTGAGGCTTTTGCATGAGTTATGCAGTCCTCTGATGTTATGCATACATGCATACATAAATACATGCGTACACACACACACACACATATATATGTATATATACATATATATATATATATATATATATATATATATATATATATATATATGTATATGTATATATATATATATATATATATATATATATATATATATATATATATATATATATATATATATATATATATATATATATATATATATATATATGTGTATGTGTGTGTGTATGTATGTATGTATAGATAGATAGATAGATAGATATATTAGATATATATATAGATAGATAGATAGATAGACAGAGGTAAAAGAGAGAGAAAGGTAGAGCGAGAGAAAGCGCAAGAAATAAATTTTATACTTGCTGGTCCATTTTGCATTTCTGGAATGTAATCTTGCCACCGAAAATGATAAAAGGCACACCAGACTGAGAACCCCTGCATTGAAACGTATAAATAAGTAAGCAGGAAATCCCTTTGCTTGGGCCATCGCTTGGCCTCCATAGAAAAGTAGGACAGGAATATTTACAAACTTTTACCACGCTTAAGTCAGAAGATATTTATAATTATGGGATGTTGATGAATAAACCTCGTTTATGCATTGTTAAAAGAACTGTCAGAGAGATTAGTGAAGCCAAGAAGGAAATGAGGACAAGCAGAGAATACAGATTAAGGAAATGAAGAGATTTAATCCCTCACTGGGGACAATGCTCCACCTATAGGCTACGTATAAGAATGTTCAGGGAAAGAGAGGAGGAGGAGGATTTATTCAGCACAAAGATATGGCTAAATTCTTAGGGACAATGCTTGGCTTGCGCAAATAATAGAATATCTATAAAGAATATAGCTAAGTTAGCGATTATATATATATATATATATATATATATATATATATATATATATATATATATATATATATATATATATATATATATATATATATATATAAAGAGAGAAAGAGAGAAAGAGAGAGAGAGAGAGAGAGAGAGAGAGAGAGAGAGAGAGAGAGAGAGAGAGAGAGAGAGAGAGAGAGAGAGAGAGAGAGAGAGAGAGAGAGAGAGAGAGAGAGAGAGAGAGAGAGAGAGCAGTAAATAATGAAAAGATTTGCTCCCAATCAGTTGAAAACTTATTTCCCTAAGCTAGTAATACAATATTCACAAAGAATATACCCATTTTACAGATTTTCTTTGAATGAGAGAGAGGAAAATGAATCAGTGTACAAACATTTGCTACCCTATGCAGGGAAAATGCTTAGCCTGGCTATAAA
>JAXCGZ010013240.1:145000-190000 GCA_037179515.1 Halocaridina rubra | reverse complement strand
TATATATATATATATATATATATATATATATATATATATATATATATATATATATATATATATATATATATATATATATATATATATATATATATATATATATATAATTAATTTCCAATATTACCCAATTATTGGGGCAATTCCGAATTAAACGGTCGTTAAAACTGCTGCTTTAAACGTAATCCCGTTTGGGACTATTCAGTTACTGAGGGTTGAAAACCAATTTGGTATCATAAATTGCTTCCCAATTCACCACTCTGAAAGCATAAATTTGAAACAGTTTGCTACATGACAATTCACAATGGGAAAGTAACTGAGGAAACCTGAGTTTTCAAGGTATGGGGTCCCGGGCTTTGAGAACCCCTCCTTTAAGAGGTACGAGATTTGAATCTTTTCATATGGTTTCAAAGGAGGTTGTTTGGGTGCTTCGAAAAGAGGTAAGAGAAGGGTAAATAAAAAGAGACAGAGACAAAAATATATCAACAAGCGGTCTATAAATGGAAGTACCTTGCACAGGACTTCCTGACTCACACTAGACAGATTTCAAAATATGCAACAGTCTCCAATCTTGACATAAACATATATTTATATATGTTTATGGAAGAGAGCTAAGGTTTTTTGATTCCCCGTCTTCTAGTCGGTTTTACTCATTCTGTGAAATTTATCTTTCCTTAAAATTATGAATAAATTTAACAATTACAATATCTGTGTGTGTGTAATTACCTAATTGTGTGTGTGTGTATGTGTGTGTGATTACCTAATTGTGATTACCTAATTGTGTTTACGGGAAAGAGCCCAGAGCTCGTATCTTCCCGTCTCCTGTGTGTGTGTAGAAGATAACTGGAATTAGTCTAAAAAGAAGCTTGTTAACATAAAAGTTTCATAAGTTTCAGAACACATGAAATATCAGATAATCAGAAAACCGGCAAGGTGACAGGAAATAAAGTGGAAAATGATTTTAAAACGTATAAAGTAAATGTGTATTCACAAATAAGTAGCCACAAAGTATTTTTTTTTTCTTCAGTTTAAGCATCGTTGATGAATGAAAGTTGCCAAGTGAAATAAGTTACCGCAAACTGCATTCATGGTGTTAAGGAAAGGTGCGATCTGTGTTAATAGAATTCAAAAAGAAATTGACCGAAAGACTAAAGTTAGGAGAGAGAGAGAGAGAGAGAGAGAGAGAGAGAGAGAGAGAGAGAGAGAGAGAGAGAGAGAGAGAGAGAGAGAGAGAGAGAGAGAGACCCTATTCTTGCTCACAATGAGGTTAGGTAAACGGGACTTGGGTAAGCGAAAAAACTGTCATTGCAAAAATCATTCAGAACTTTAAGGAAAGGTACGAAAAGAGTCAGTGAATGAAAAAATGATCAAAAGACGGGGAGCTATAAGCATAGGGCTCTTTCCTGTGAGCACAATTAGGGAGTTCTTATAAGTGTAAGGAAGCTGAACACTGGAGTTCGCTGAGAAAAGAAACAATATACGTTGAAACGATTCATAGTTTTAGGGGAAGGTATGAAAAATGATTTTGAATAAAAATAAAAAAGTGACCAGGAGACAGAAAATTATTAAGATTTAATTCATTCATTGGTTTAAAGATAGATATGATAAGTGCTACTAAATCATCACACCGACCAGGAAAGGGGAAGTTACGAGCACTCGGCTCTTCCCAGTGGGGATAATTTAAGAAATACACAGACAAACACCTTTCTTCTCACGTGGGCCAGCATGTGAGACCGGCGAACTGATGAGAGGCCAACGTCTTATGTAAACAAATGCACGTGTTGCAAACCTTACACTAACCTACGTTTCTGTTATTCTATCTTCCTGTAATAAATCAGAAAAAATTAAGTTTCTATACAAATTACAAAATTATTAACATTGGATCTGGAGAAAGCGTATAATAGAGTTGATAGAGAGGGAATGTGGAATATTGTGAGATTATATGAAATTAATGATATATATGCAGTATATATAATTAAGGTAGCTAACATGAGTTTCTTTTCTGTCATGATAACGGAATTATGATAAATTATTTCGTATTTGTCATCACGCTACATATACGGAAAGAATATTTCCTCTTCCTGTTTCATTGTTTGTGATGTTTCTACATATGTAATTACCTAATTGTGCCTACGGGAAAGAGCTCCATGCTCGTGACACCCCGCTCATGGTTGGTTCCATTATTTTACTCAATGATACTTATTTGTCCTTAAAGCTATGATTTGAGTTGGCATTAACAACCTATTCTCTTAGCCAATTCCTTACATCCTGCAAAGAAGTTTTCTTACGAACGTTCAACCTATGACCTCTAGTCCTAGAGCCCGCCATATCAAAATATCGATCACTATCCACTCCTTCAAAACCATGAGGGAATCTCAAAACCGTCACCATATCCCTCCTCATTCTTCTAGCTCCATATCATGGCAAGTCTAACTCCCTAAGCCTCTCATCATAACTAAGACTGCGTATTTTTGGCACCAGTTCCGTAGCATGTTTTTGAGCTTTTTCCAGCTATCTTATATGCCTTTTCAAGTGCGGGTGCGAAAAAGGTTCTGCATACTCAAGCTTTGACCTCACATAAGTTACATAAATATTTTTGAGCATTTTCTTGTCTATGTGTCTGAAGGCTATCCTTAAATATGCTAAGAAAACATATTTAGTCCTTACTGTGCCATTCATATGCATTTCCGTAGATCTCTCTCATTCTCTGACCCTTGGATATCTGCACCTACTGTTGAGTGTCCAAGCTTGGGCCTTCTTGCACTTGTACCCATTCTCATTACCTTACATTTTGAAATACTGAATTTCAGTGGCCATTTTTCTAACTACTCATGCAGATTATTTAGGCCTTCCTGAAGTTTTCTACCATTCTTTTCGGCTTTTACTCTCTGCACAATCTTTGTATCATCTGCAAGCATATTCAAAAATGAATTTACAGACTCTGGTAGGTCATATACTTATACAAGGAACAAAAGTGGCACTAAAACTGAACCCTGAGGAACCCCTCTACTAACCCTTCTCCAGTCAGACACTGAGTGCCTTACTCTAATCCTGTATTCCCTTCCTTCTAAGTAAGTTTTTAACCATTCCAAGACATTTCCACCTATTCTTGCCATTACTTGCAGCTTCTTAATAAGTCTTCCATATGGGACTGTATCAAATGCCGTCTGATAATCTAAGAATATGCAAATTGCCCAGCCCTCTCTTTCTTGTAAGATCTGGCTTACCTCATCACAAAAGTCTGATAAGTTTCTTACTGTTGATTTACCTTCTCTGAAGCCATGTTGTCTCACTGACAAAGGTTGAAGGATTCCAAGTGCAGAGAGATGGATTTTCTTAGTAGTTTTTCCATAACTATGCAAACTATGCTGGAGAAGGAAACAGGCCCATGCTTTTGAACAGTATCTCTCTTTCTCTTTATGAAGATAGGTACCACGTTCGTTTGTTTCCAGTATCTTGGAATCCCCCCAGATTCCAGTGAATTTTCAAATATGATGCATAGCACCACAGATATTGATTTAGCGCATTTCTTATGTACATAAGGGGATATGACATCTGGACTTGTAGCTTTATGGGTATCTAATGCCATCAACGCTTTGCATAACTCTGTATCTGAAAATATAATGTTCTCTAGTAACGGCCCATGAACTTTAATCTCTTCAATTGGAGAGGGTGGAGTATTTTCTACTGTAAATACTGACTGACACTCCTTGTCCAATTGTTGCAGTTATTTTCATCTGTGTCAGTGATGCTTCCATCTGCCCTCTATAATTTAAAACATGTTCTTTGACGTTCAGTTTTTCTCTGACAAAGCTATGGAAAAGCTTGGGATTTTCTTTAGCTTTTCTGGTAATACCCCTTTCATAAGCTCTCTCTGTCTCTCATTTGTTACTTTAGTAATAATTTGTTGTTTGTTTGTATGTCTGCCAGGCATTCATGTACTTTCTCCTCCTGTACCTATTCCAGCTTTTGTCTCCCCTCTCCTTAGCTGTCTTACACTATTCATTGAACCATTTCTCTCTGGTATGTATAACTCCTATTTTGGTGGATAGTTTGCAACACCAGTCTCTTCCATTTTTGCTCCCCTTCCATCACTTCCTCCTACTCAGCACTGCCTTTGGCACTCTGAGTGTATCCAACGTGATGATTTGCATAACATTCTCTTCGACTTCCCGTGGGATGACTACTGCACTGACCAATCTGCGGGCTAGAAATCTCGGCAGTGGGGGAGGGATACAACTTGCCAACTCATCAGAGCAGTGATGGAAGCAGTAGTGATAGAAAAGAAAAAGGGATGATACCATACGGTGAAGAGAAAGAGAATCCAGATTGAAAGTAAGAGAAGTTTTACACATGAGTCTAATTGACTTAAATTCAACCGTATCAAGTAGATAAGTATAAAAAGAAGCACCCCAGATGTGTAAGCGGTATTCTAAGCATGGAAGGATAAGATTTCTTAGATTTAAAGTAAATGTAAAGAAGAAAATAATGGCGAAAACGAAACAGAACCTCTAATTTTTTTGGATGCAGATTTAGAAATTAGGAGTTGTGATTCCTCCAAGACAAGTTAGAGTATATCTGGATTATTAATATGTTAATAGAATTAAGAGAGAATATTTCGTTAATTTCAAAGATAATAGGGCAATCAGGAAGAGAAGAAGATAAATAGGTAGCCAGAAACTGTGCCTTGGAGGCATTAGATTTAAATAAATTTTGGGTGCACCGCTCAGATACCCTTTGCAAATTGGAGCTGAGAGTAGAGAGAACAATGATATGAGACTGATTACGAGTAGCAGATGAAGGCTGTGAAGAAAAGGGAGAGGAAATATGAAGGGTAGAATTGTTGGCAAAAGCGTGAAGAGAAGATGATGAGGACTGAAGAAGATTGTTGATGGAGAGGAGGAACAGAGTAGGTAAAATAACAGAGCCCTGATGAATAACACTCATAGCAGGGAATGGGCTAGATATTGCACCACCAAGAACCACAGATATAAAACGTTCAGAAAGAAAATTGCAAATCAGAGAACAGAGAGAAGGGGTAAAGTCATAAGCAGGGAGTTCGGCCAACAGAGCCTTGTGCAAGACTCTGTCAAAAGCCTTAGACTCGCAGGGGTTTAACCTGGGGTATGCATACTCCAGGGGGGTATGCAAGAGGTCTGTCAGGGAGAAAACCCCTCCCAGGGAAATTTATACTGCACAGCCACAGTCAAAGATTTATGATTTTTTTCTTTAATTTTCAATGGAACTGTTTGTCCTTACGATATTACTGGTTATGGCAAGTCAGTCATGTTGTTAATTCACTTAAGTATTAAAAAATATACACAAGGACATGTTTTCTGAGTGTGTGTTTTTCCCACTTATCACAAATGGAAAGGGGTACATGACTGACATAAAGAATGCTCGAAAGGGTACTTGGGGAGGAAAAGGTTGAAAATATCTGGCTTAGAGATATTAAAAGGATTACGACAAAGAATTCCCAATAGTTCCTCAGAGAAAATGACCATACATGAGTAAGATAGGACAGGAAGTCACCAGTGGATTTTGCCTTGCAGAAGCTGTAATGGTGATCGGAATTAAGTGAGTTAGATTCAAGACGTTTCAAGAAAGGAGAATAGAGTAAAGTTTCAAATATTTTACCGATAGCAGAGGTTAGGGCAATAGGTTGGCAGTTTGAAGGCATAGATCAGTCATCCTTATTAGGAACAGGTTGAACTAGAGCATGCCTACAAGATGAATAATAGATACTGGTTGAGAGAATGAGGCAAAAATGATGGCAAAGTACAGGAGCTAATTCATCTGCAAGCTCCTTATGGAACTTTGCAGGGACACCATCGGGTTCAGATGCCTTGTTCGTCTTTAGCAAGGGAAGAACCTTATGAACTTTTCGTGAAGAAAGGATAAAGGAGGACAAAGGGTTAAAAAGGAGGTAAAGAATGAGGGACAGGTGCACTGGAATCGCTTACAGAACAGTTGGTAGAAAAATGAGATCCAAAGGGAGTGGCTTTGTCAGTGGGAGAGCAAGCGACAGAACCATCAGAATGAATGAAAGGGGGAAAGCTTGAATTACTGAAGATTTTGGAGAGGTTTTTTACTAAGGACCAGAAACATTTATCAGTGGGAGAGGAGTCAAGGTCAACAACCTTTCTTCTTAAAAAAAGAAGTTTTAAACCGAATCTGAGCAATACAGCAATTCCTAGCTATAATAAAAGCAGAGCAAGTTAAATCAGCTATGACTAGTATGCCCAATCCTGGCTTAAGTAGCCATGTAGCAGGCGCTGTCAAACCAAGAAGTAGGGGGAGAAAAAAATGTTCACAGAGGAGGGGATGAATGATCCCATTCCCAAGGCAACTTTTAGGGCTACCTGATCAGGGTTGCGGGACAGAAAGCAGTAGTCATCCCACGGGAAGTCGAAGAGAATGTTATGCAAATCATCACGTTGGGTATGCTCAGAGTGAAAAAGGCAGTGCTGAGTAGGAGGAAGTGATGGAAGGGGAAGAAACATGGAAGAGATAGGTGTTGCAAACTATCCATCAAAATAGGAGTTTTACATACCAGAGAGAAATGGTTCAACGAAGAGTGTAAGACAGCTAAGGAGAGGGGAGACAAAAACTGGAATAGGTACAGGAGGAGAAAAAACATAATTACCTGGCAGACTTACGGACACACAGCAAATTATTACGCAAGTAATAAAAGAGAGACTGAGAGAGTTTATGAAAGAGGTATTACCAGGAAAGCTAAAGAAAATCCCAAACTTTTCCATAGCTTTGTCAGAGAAAAACTGAAGGTCAAAGAACACTTTAAATTTTAGAGGGCAGATGGAAGTATCACTGACACAGATGAAAATATCTGCAACAATTGAACAAGGAGTTTCACTCAGTAGTTACAGTATAAAATACTCCACCCCCTCCAAGTGCAGAGATAAGAGATCATGGGCCAGTATTAGAGAACATTATCTTTTCAGATACAGAGCTATGCAAAGCATTGATGGAATTAGATGCCCATAAAGCTACAAGTCCTGATGTCATATCCCCTTATGTACATAAGAAATGCGCTAAATCAATATCTGTGGTGCTATGCATCATATTTGAAAAGTCACTGGAAACGAACGTGGTACTTATCTTCAGAAAGAAAAAGAGAGATACAGCTCAAAAGCAAGGGCCTGTTTCCTTCTCCAGCATAGTTTGCATAGTTATGGTAAAACTACTAAGAAAATTAATCTCTCTGCACTTGGAATCCTTCAACATTTGTCAGTGAGACAACATGGCTTCAGAAAAGGCAAATAAACAGTAAAAAACTTATTAGACTTTTATGATGAAGTAAGCCAGACTTTACAAGAAAGAGAGGGCTGGGCAGATTGCATATTCTTAGATTATCAGACGGCATTTGATACAATCCCATATGGAAGACTTATTAAGAAGCTGCAAGTAATGGCAAGAATAGGTGGAAATGTCTTGGAATGGTTAGAAACTTACTTAGAAGGAAGGGAAAGAGGAATAGAGTAAGACACTCAGTGTCTGACTGGAGAAGGGTTAGTAGTGGGGTTCCACAGGGTTCAGTTTTAGTGCCACTTTTGTTCCTTGTATACGTATATGGCCTACCAGAATCTGTAAATTCATTTTTGAATATGCTTGCAGATGATACAAAGATTGTGAAGAAAGTAAAAGACGAAAACAATGGTACAAAACTTCAGGGAGGCCTAAATAATCTGCATGAATGGTTAGAAAAGTGGCCAATGAAATTCAGTATTTCAAAATGCAAAGTAATGAGAATGGGTACAAGTGCAAGAAGGCCCAAGCTTGGATGCTAAACAGTAAGTTCAGATATCCAAGAGTCAGAGAATGAGAGAGATCTAAGAGTACAAATATTGGCATATTTGTCTCCGGAAATACATATGAATGGCACAGTAAGGACTAAATATGTTTTCTTAGCATATGGAAGGATAGCCTTCAGAAACATAGACAAGAAATGCTCAAAAATATTTATGTAAATTATGTGAGGTCAAAGCTTGAGTATGCAGAACCTTTTTCGCATCCGCACTTGAAAATGCATATAAGAAAGCTGGAAACAGTTCAAAGACATGCTACGAAACTGATGCCAAAAAATACGCAGTCTTAGTTATGATGAGAGGCTTAGGGACTTAGACTTGCCATGATTTGGAGCTAGAAGAATGAGGAAGGGTATGGTGACGATTTTTAAATTCCCTCATGGTTTTGAAGGAGTGGATAGGGATCGATATTTTAATATGGCTGGCTCTAGGACTAGAGGTCATAGGTTGAACGTTCGTAAGAAAACTTCTTTGCAGGAGGTAAGGAATTGGCTAAGAGAAGAGGTAGTTAATGCTAGGAGCGGGGTGTCACGAGCATGGGACTCTTTCCCGTAGGCAAAATTAGGTAATTACATATACAGAAACATTATGAATAATGGAACAGGAAGAGGAAATATTCTTTAAGTATATGTAGCATGATGACAAATACGAAATAATTTATCAAAATACCGTTATCATGACAGAAAAGAAAGCCATGTCAGCTACCTTAATCATGTATACTGCATATATATAAATATATATATATATATATATATATATATATATATATATATATATATATATATATATATATATATATATATATATATATATATATATATATATATATATATATATATATATATATATATATATATATATATATATATATATATATATATATCAAATAAACACATGAAGATATGTGAAAACATGAATAATATTTTACCCTTGGCTGGAAGTCGAACCTATGACACATAATTAGTGGGCAAAGGCGCTATCAACTACACCACTGAAAGTCTAAAAGAAGAAGCAAACCTCACAATTAAATGATTTGCTAGGGGATGAGCGCATTTTTTTCTGAATGCTTTTTGTTCAATATAACAGCTTCTTCTTAATCACACTTGTCGCTTCGTTTTTGCATTTAGTTCAAATCCCATGCTATATAGGCATCACTATTAATCAAATAAACACTTTAACATATGTGAAAACTTGAATCATATATTGGCAGTGGCCGTGACTCGAACCTCAGCAACATAATTAGTGGGCCAAGGCATTACCAACTACCTTCTGTGGCGTAGTTGGTAGTGCCTTGAGTCCCTAATAATGTGTTTTAGGTTTGAGTCCTGGCCAGAGGCAAAATATGATTCATGTTTTCACATATGTTACTGTGTTTATTTCATTATTATTGATGCCTATAGAGGATGGCATTTGAATTAAATGCAAAAAACGAAACCACGGGTGAGGTTGGGAAGAATCTGTAATATGAACAAAAAACATTCAGAATCTGTTCATTCTCTAGCACAACAGTAAGTTGTGAGGTTTGCATCTTCATTTATACCTCCAGTGGTGTAGTTGATAGCGCCTTGGCCCACTAATTAAGTGTCTTAGGTTCAAGTCCCAGCCAGGGGCAAAAATATGATTCATGTTTTCAAATATGTAAATTTGTTTAATTGATTGTTATTGATGCCTGTTTAACATGGGATTTGAGTTCAATGAGAAAACGAAGCCACAAGTGAGGTTGGAAAGAAGCTGTAATGTGAACAAAAAGCACTCAGAAAGAAGGCATTCATCCCTAGCACAGCAGTTAATAGTGAGATTTGCTTTTTCTATTAGACCTCCAGTGAGGTAGTTGGTAGCGCATTGGTCCACTAATTATGCGTCTTAGGTTCGAGTCCCGGTAATGGGCAAAATATGATATATATATATATATATATATATATATATATATATATATATATATATATATATATATAATGATAATAATAATAATAATAATAATAATAATAATAATAATAATAAATTGAAAGCTTATGCTATAGCTATCCCTTTATTATGGTGCAGTCACGACACTTTTAGTATAACTTCATTCGATTTAAGGAAAGTGCATAATTCCTACTCCAGAACCTCGTTTGAAAAATTAAATATAAAATGTTATTGTATGCATAAACAATATAAATATTGATTGTACTGAAATATTACGATTCCAGCGTCAAATAATATCGAATATATGTGGTGTTTGCTTTTCGTTTTCACTGGACAATAATAATAATGATAATAATAATAATAATAATAATAAACATGATACTCTCCCCATATTCGAGAACTGCACAAATACGACATATGCACCTACATTTTCTGCGCAAATATTTTCATTTGACTAAACTATGAAAATACGGTAATACAAAGTTCAGTTCGTAAGATTAATAGTAATTACTCTTTCAATTAGATACTGTAGGAGTAATAAGATTTCATTTACTTATGTAAAGACATAAAAAGAAATTTTTAAATGAACATTTCATAAAATGGGTGTTCATCTCTGTCCTCGCACATTTACCCAGTATTAAGCGTTCAAACGTGTTCATTATTTATCGCCTGATTTCTTCGTCTACCCATTCTCTTCCATTATACATACACTTATTTTTTTCTTAATAGATTCGGTCGGTTGCCAAATTTTAAGAATATTCTATGCACCTGACTGTGGAAAGCGTACAGTATATGTTAAGCATTTATTGTCGTGAATACGACTCCATTGACGATGTACATTTATTCATGAATACTGCAAAATTTAATAATGTGAACTATATCTGCTAACTGCTTCAATTTTGTATGTCATAAATGACAATAAAAATAGGCTGTAATTTACGACTTCGTTGACCTCACTCTAAACTGTGTGCAATTCCATAGCTACGTTTACAGGCAAAGAGCATGGTTGTAAATCCTCCCCCCCCCATCCCCTGGCGGTGTTCCAATTCACTGATGGTTCCAAAATCTCTGTAAGTGGGTCAAATGTCTCTGCTAATGAAGAATATATGGGAAGCTATTAAAAGTCCTTTCATTTCCTGCTCTTATCATGATATCTGGTCATTTGTTGATCCTAATGAAGAATTTGCATGAAAATCTCTCTCTCTCTCTAATATATATATATATATATATATATATATATATATATATATATATATATATATATATATATATATATATATATATATATATATATATATATAATAAAGTCTCATTACCATATACCTAGGGTGTACAATATCTACTGTATCTATTGTACTTTTATTTGTGAAGAAGCTTTATGCATAGAAGTCTCCGTCCCCTTGTCGATATTCTGCGTCACTGATGTACATACATCTCTCTCTATAAGTGCGAATGTTTTAGCGATATATAACTCACCGGTCTGCATAATCCTCATGGTAAGTGCCATTTTAATATTACTCTTACATTTGCTGCATATAGGTCCATGTTCATGAACAAGTACTAAAAAAAAAAGAATAAAGTTTTTCGAAGATGGTAGTCAAGGTAACGATAGATAGCTAGGTATGTGTACTCTACTGACGTGTTCTCTTTCTCTTCTTCTCTGATGTTCTCGTGAGAATCCCCTTCCTTTAGCTAATGCCCTTTAAATGAAATCAATAAATCGGTAAGTGGATCACCAGGTGAACCTGGGTCCATGATGAGCTCAAATGAAGTGTTGATAGATTTAGGGAATTGGAAAATTAGTATCAAATCATGGGCGCAGGTTGCTAAGCATGAAAGCCGGTAACAATGATGATGATAATAATAATAATAATAATAATAATAATGACTGGAAAATGGTAGTTAAGTAAAATGACAACGTGACACAGACTTCTCTCTAACATATATAGAAGTCATAAGTTACTGCTATTTAAAAGATTGTCATATTATATATAAAGGATACTGAAATCTCTCAGGATTTATAAGAAATCACCTCCATAATGTGCTTTATTTGTTTTCTAGAGGCTAGTATAATTTAAAGAAAGAATTGTGAATTATTAGCTTACTATCCCCATTATTATCCTCCTATTACATGAAGATCATACATTACTACTATAACTGCTGCAAATGATTCTATTCTCTAACATTTTACATATTTGATGTCATATCTTACAGGATTTGGCAGGCTGTTTAAAAATGCAGGGGGGTCTTTGGTTTATGGTGTTTGCGACTTACGATGCTTCGCGGCTATGATGCATCTCCCATAAATGATTTTGCTTCTCTTTCGATGATTTTTGGCTGTATTAGGTCTCCCAAGCATAAAGAAGACTCTTCTGATGCCAGCGCTTCAAAGAAAAGGATAGCCATCATCATGGAAGTGAAATTGGAAATAGTGAAACGCATGGAAAAGGGAGAAACCTTAATATTGCATTAGCATACGTGGGAGACGCAGGTGCTAGTTTAGGTGTGCTCCGACTTATGCTGAAAATCGGTTTGGATCACGTCTTGAGGAACGGAACTGTGACGAAAGTTGAAGACCCCGTGTACAATAAAAGAACAAAGGCACCATAGCTTAATCAAGCTCTGCCTTCAATCAGTTGTTGTGACAAGTAAGGAAATTCAGGGAAGGAGTTATTGATAGCCCCTCAAAAATCTATTCATTTTAGTAACCTCTTATGCTATGCAGGTATTACAATGGTAGTATTCTATCTCCACAGCCTGTCAGATATTGTATCTATATGGTGCCAGAAAAAATTCTGACTAAAAAATCTCTATTTCATAAGGTACCTATATCTCATGAAGTCCATGAACTACAGGAACTACACTACTGTATTACATTTTATACATCAAATGACAGATGACAAGCAGCCCAATGATGGATTACTCTGCTTTGAATAAATGATTAATTAGTCAATACAAATTATAAACTAAAGTCTCAGCATTAATCCAGCCTCCTTTGGAACTCACTCTGAATATCCACATTTAAAATTTCAGGGCATGACCTTTCAAAATCTCTATTAGTCTATTCAGAAAGATATTATTTTACAAATTTCTTTTAATATATTACTATAGTATATATCCCACTATCGCATTGTCTTATGCGTTTATTTGTTAGCCTTGACCTTCAATTAAAAATGCTTTACTGATCTTTCACTAGTTATTTTCATATTTAAGAGCATGTACTTCTAGTATAATTATTAGGGCTCTCCTTTGGACCCTCAATTTTACCGGATTTTTTTTTAATAAAATGGAGGAAAATACTGTATCCAAGATTATTTCTAACCAGTGATTTATACCGAATTCTTAACAACTTTGGTGATTAATCAGTGAATGATCTAATTACATATCCTTTATATGTGCAGCAATTTAATATATATCACTGAATGTTTAGGATCACTGCTGATATTCTAATATATAGAGAAAGCCATATTCCACAGAATCTTGAAAAGCTACAACAGTAACAGAACATACGAATCATTTAGGCATCATGAACACATCAGTCTTCCTGCACAGGCTGTAGTCTATTTATCTGTGAGAATGTAATCATACTGGATTTTTAATTGCATAATATAGGCATTGACCTTTTTTATTTCATATCTCCTATTCTTTTGTCCTTGGTGGTATATTATGTGGATCTATCTGCAGTTTATTCCTGTCTTCCTACTTTACATAACTAAACATTTGCTTTCTCATCAAAATCTCTCATAAATCTACATCAACGAAAGACACAGGACTGATCCATATGACTCATTAACTAACTGGGAATCATAAGTCAATTCCAATTAGGATAGTAAATTTCACTCTTCTCTACAGCAGTTTTTAATTAGTGAAGCATAGTTGCATTTGCATACAGATTTTCTATATTATGCGGCTGATGATATTGCAGTTCTGAATTATCGAACTTCCTAAATTCTATTTTTATTTTATTTTATAATTACAATGGCCCCATTCTCCCTTACATGCACTAGTACTATTATTACATTATAGGCAAACTGATCTAGATACATCATGTTCGTTTCATTACACTGATGACTTAGAAAGATGTGTTGGCTGATACTGGAAAGGTTTTGTTCTCTATATTCATTGTATTAATTTTCTCTTTGTTTTTTATTATCTTGAGTAACACTTGTGAATCTTTCTCATATTGCATCAACTCAACTAAGTAATTGGACAAGATACTTTTTTCATATGCTTATTACGTGTTTGACAAAAATTCTGGAATCTTAATCATCTTATTAACCTGCGTACAGCTAAAAGTCAACCATATTCTTTAGATATTACAAACTCCAATTGCAGGAGATGGGTTACTAACTAAGATTCAATCACACTATATCCATTGTCCTTCATTTTCTCTGCAACTGAGCAGAATTAATTTCATCCTCATTACTTGGTTTCTTAAACAACTCAACTGCGCTCATTTTCGTCTGGCTTGCAGTTCAAGCAACTACTGCTAATCTGAAAATGGTTCACTAGGTACTAAGCAGACATCATCAGCTTTACTGTTTTGAGTTTTTATAACTTAATTCAGACTATCCAAAAACATATAATCAATCCTTCGATTTCTGCAAGAGATTTGAAACAGTCTACTGTCCTATTGTTCAATATTATTTTCTAGTGAGGCCACCCTGTTGAATATAGCTCCACAGACATGCCCCTAGTTTCCCTACTTTAAAATGTTGTTGGTCCAATTCACCGATACTCCATCTGTACAACTTTGCACTAACTCATCCCTCACAGGGTTCTAACCATCCTATCAAGGCCCCTCGTAGACGAAGTCTCACTCAACCAATCTCTTACATATGGTAAACTTGTCCAATCATACCTATTAAATCTTGCCCAGTTCCATTCATTCCATTATATTTCTCCCGTGCCAACAAACACTCTTTTAGAGGATTTTATCTCTAAATTCGCAATATTTTTACCCCTCGCTTTCATTCAGCACACTGCATTTACATAAGTACAATAATCTCATAACAAATATTCCCTGAAACAAATGAACTTAAGTCTGCCCTGACAAGAAAGATATTCTTCACTTCCTCTTTTTTATTTTTTATCCACCCCCAATTATCTACGACTGATAAACTATATGAGCATTTCATTTTTAATGAATGCTTTCCATATATATTAATTGCTTACAGACTTAAAAGTCACACACACACACACACACACACATATATATATATATATATATATATATATATATATATATATATATATATATATATATATATATATATATATATATATATATATATATATATATATATAATTCAAACAATGTCATCTAAGCAAACATTAAAGAGAAGACATAAAACAGAAACCAACAATATCAAGACCAATACTCTTACAATACACTTTAAGTTTATTTTATATCTATTTTATCTTTCAAGAGCTTGCCTTACCTAAATTATGAAAAAGGAAAATAAAATCCATTTACAAAGATATACACTATACTTTATATACAAAGATCAATGGGTTTACTTTTTCTGTAAACTGGCATCATATTCAACATTAATTCGTAGTTTCACTTCTGTTCTAAAAGTATTTCTTAATTCCTGTTCAGCTTCTCTGGCAATAGCAGCCACCCTCTGGCCTCTGTACCCTATGATAAAACCAGTAAGTCCCTGGCGCTTGCATCCTACTTTCACCGAAATGTACAATAAATCTGAAGAAAGATAGAATAGATTAAGGCTGGCATCACTAATTCTAGCGCTCATTCTTAAGATAAACAGAAAATACTTGCTTTTTCTTGCATACAAACTATATTTAACACTGAACTATGTATCAAATTTTATTACAGCATTATAATAAAGTCAAGTGACAAATAGAAATATAGTACTAATATCCATACAAAGACACTACTTTACCTAAAAAAAATATCTGTTATCTCTATAATATTAAACAAAAATGCCAATTTATTACAGCGATTTAATAAAGACATTTGACAAATAATACTGAAATAGTGTACTATTATTGTTTAAGAAGACATTACTTCAACTTGTGACAAATTGTCGCTTTAAACAAATATATGAAAAAAAAAGTTTTATAAATTTTTAATAAATTTTAAAGGCACAGCATTAGGAGACAATGATTATTTCCCAAGACAAACAAACCAAAATAAATGAAGAAATGTGTAAGAAATATGGAGACAAAAGGTTGACACAGAAATGCATAAACAAAAGAAGAAACAGAAAAAAAGTAATGAAAACACAAATCTCTATCACAATGCATACCAGTATTTTTATTTGAAAATGACATGCTGGTGTAGAGCCGCTAAGTACAATCAGTACCACAGACATCAACCAATTAGTACCTCAACAAATGAAAGCACTCACAAATACGAATATCCCAAAAGAAAGGATAACAAAACAAGACAACATGCAAGAGGTCAGAAGTATAATGAACCAAAGCTCTGATGTCCCAATTCTCTTTGGAATTCGACAACAAGGCTAAAGCTCCCCAGGTTTCACTCCAAAAGCATTCCCTCTGAAAATAGAGCAATCCCTGCCATGGTTTCTCTCCTTTGTATATGATAATGTTCCAGTTTTTTCTTTATAATATTATATGCCAATAACACTGCCTGTATCAAACTTCTATGTAATTAAAAATTCATGACCCTACATTCTTTCTACATTTCCAGACCACATCAAGACTTGTCACACTGCAGGCTACTCACAGGCATCTCATTATCACTTCCTGAATGATGCTCCTCTCAGAATTATACATAGTTCATACCTCCATTCTATAGCTCAGTATAAACCACTACTTAATTCCTTCTTTAATCTTTTCTACAAATTAAGGAACAACTTGGGAGCTTTATCTATAAACCTATCAATCCAGTAACTTTTCTCTCTTGCTCTTCTCCCTCCCACATCTCTCCTTTAAATTTCCTATAATCACTCCGTATTACTGCTTTCCTTATATCTTCCATTTCCTCATCATTAATACTTGCTTTTTACAGTAGTTCATTTTCCTTATTAACAGGAAGCAATACTAATATCATGTCAATAATATCAAGAGTTTGTTCAAGTCTTAATTCTACGTACAATGATCAGGGAATTTGTTGAAGAAATAATTGGAAATGGTAACTATCCGAAATAAATTTGTTTTAAAAAATATTTTGTTGGGAGAGAATGTGAATCATTATGTAAAACATCATAATAAGCGTACTACTTACGGTATATTATTTTAACTTGAAACTGAAACAGATTAATACACAGCACATAAATATTACTTTTTACTGATTCTCATCTCATCCACTTAGCAGTTAGATCAGTTTTAAGGATCTTTATATATAGGGCTGCAATCCTCTAGGAAGGAGGGTTGCCGAATCGAAGCACACTCATTCACATTTATTTCGCTCCATTATTACACATCCATCTTTCTTCACACAAATATGCTACCAATGTCGTCCCTTTGACTCTCACTCATACCACCACCAGGCACATTCAGAATCCCCAATACTAAGATCTGGCTCTTCACAGGAGAAGGAAAGAAAGAAACTGTGAATATGAGAGAAAGTGAAGTTGAAATCTGGGATGTAAAGGAAGCTTAACTCAGCACGAATAGAACTTATCCATATCACACTGAATTAAGCTAAAACTATAAATTCATGAACAATGATTAAAGCATGTATGGAATTGGTTAACTTTTTTATAGAAGGCAGATTATAAAACAAACAGATGCCAGATAGGTAAAGAGAACCATACAATGTAAATAGTACGTTGCTGGCTCAACCTTCATTATGTTGCCCACAATGTTACACAGGTTAAACACGGCAGAGTCTTACTCTTGAGACTAAAAAGAGCTTAAAAAAATCATGCATTTTACGAAACCAAACATGATATGGGATGTAATATAAATTCAAAATAGAGAATATGTATGCAGTATTGTAATGATAAAGCTTTGAAAACAAAAAAAATTCTGTCTAAAATCATATCAATAGTTGTGAGGATCTTAAAATGGTGCCACCTTGTGGATTCCTATTCATCAAATGTACTTGAGAGAATATACTCTGAACCACCAGCTAAGGGTAATTAATATGGTATTTCCTCATGGAATATCATTAAGAATTGCAAACTTGTATTGTCCGGTATGGTCTTATTTGATAACTTGGCCATTACCTAATGTAATGTCATTTATACTGCCCTAGAGTAATTTTACAATGCATTTGTCTTGACATAATTCCAAATCTAAGGTGACTAATGTATAGTTTTTGCTGTAAGTATTTGATCTCTTCTTGACAATTATTGTCCATGCTAGAAGTGCCAAAATAGTATATCAACTTACATCAAAAAGCCTCAATACGATGGTGATTGATTCGGTTTTACATCACGGACTCCCTTTTCTACTAAGGGCTAAGATGGTTGCCTTCTTGCGAAAGACTTGTTTTGGCAAATGTAATCATTACCCTGAGTGCATGCCCTTACTAACATCAGTCTGTAATGGGGCGCGAACCCTCGACCTGCCTCCACAGAGTCGTGGACGCTACCATTTTGCCACAGAGACTACAAAAAACCTCAATATGATATCAGAGAATATCTATGGCATTAAATAATACACTGTACATATCAAGCTGTCTTAACCCATTACCTGCTTCAGTAAGATCCCAATGCTCAATTCTGAAGTTAACTTCATATGGAATCTCCTCTTTGAAGGTATCCAAGAACTTCTCTCGGACAGCCATTAAAGCAATCTCTTCTGGATTTTGATCGGTTACAACCTGAAATTAGTCATAATAATAATAATAATAATAATACACTTTATTTCCATTTAATACAATGGGTATTCGTCAGCCAGGGCAAGCCCCAACCCCCCACTGTGGTGTCCAACCACAGCAGTTCCTGCCAGTAAACAGCTTAAACTCTCGGTCTTGGACGGGAACCGATCTTTCGACCTCGTGGATGCGAAGCCAGCGCGTTACCACTGTACTAGCCAGCAGTCATCTGTTAGCATTTTCTAATAATATCCTGGGATTTTCAAACCTGTAGTCCTTGTGTGTCATAAGAACAGATTAAAAAAGATAGGGGAGCAGAGTTGATCATGTCCTCCCTGAAAATTTGTTTTTGCTGGCCACAGTACCGCTGATGGAAAGGGTGAGGATGGTTCGGCAATGTATATTGAAGCTTTGTTGTTACTCTACTTTTGTTCAGTTGGGGTCATCCTGGTGCCCTCAGAGAAATATGACAAAAAAGTAACTTTTATTACTGTATTACAATTTAACATAAAACTTAACTTTTACTGAGGCCTTTAATTTTTCATTAAAATATTTAGTTAATAAATGTAGAATTTCCAGCATTAAAATGCTCACATCACTTCGTATCAAAAATACATTAAATTTCAAAACACTTTTTTTTTTAATGTACTGCTCATTTTATGCTTTTTCTAAGACCTGGATATTATTCTTTAAATTTAATATGGAAATTAATTGACACTCTTAAGGAATTCAATCTGTCAACCAAGTTTAGATGACCAGTGCAAAATCATAAAGCAATGTTATTTTTAAAGTACATTTATTATTATAACTACTGGCATAGTAAAATAATGAAAACTGTACATAAAATATACCTCTAAGCAAATAAGCCATACCTGTGAACCAAAAATCCATGGTGCCCTTTTGGCACTTGTTAAGAGATAATCCTTTAAGTCTTCCACCCCTAAGCCTTTCAGGCCAGATATCATAAAGACCTCTTGGAAAAGAGGCCAACCTTGCCTTTCCTTAATAAATTCCATTACTTCCTGTTCAGTCAACTGAACACGACCTTTGAACACATCCTCCTCTGTAAATCTCTTTGTTTCTATTGTTTTTGGTACATTCTGCTGGCCTTTTTGTTTTTCCAATACAAGAGTTTTCCGGATTAAAGCTTCCTTATCTAATACTTCTTTTGCTTGTCTTTCACCTTTGGCCTGATTGCCACCGACAGATTCACAGGTTAAAATACTTGTTGACTCTAGCAATCTTGATTTAGATTTCACAAGGTCGAGCTGTAAATTGAGAAAAATAACTGTAATATAACTCAATCTCTACTAAAATCTTTGTACTTTACTAAGATTTAGAGAATACTGGTAATAATGGGAGTATTGTTATTCATTACAGCTAAAGAATACTGATAATGATGGGATTATTCTTATTCATTATAGCTAAAGAATACTCATAATAATGGGATTTAAAGCTGACAGATACTGAATTGTTCCATCGCAGCAGTAACTGGAGTAATACTTATTCATATCCAACCCTTTTTAGGTGTGTACTTCTGATAGCACCGGCTAATAAAATTTAAGCCTTAAATCAATATATAGACTCACACATGACATTTGTTATATCTCCTAAATTTAAAGAAGCCACCATATATTTCTAAATCAAGAGTCATGATGGGCTATGCACAGTATGTATGCATGGATGTTTGAGGGCTTGAATTGGGTACAGGTGAAATCATTCACTAGTACATAACTTATTTACTAGACTAGACTGGGCTGTTCGGCCAGGCAGTCTAAACAACAACATGAAGTAGACTACATAACTCAGTTTTAGCTTTGCTACTTAGTCCATCTTGTAGACTCTAGTGGCAAAAGCCAATACGAATAAAAAAAAAATTACTTAAAAGGGTTCTCTTACACAAGTTCCATCCATGCAATGTCATGAAACAATTATATCCTTGTATGCCTGGCATGTCAAAGGAAGCAATTAAAATGGATAACCCAGGATGTGTGGGAGAAAGAGTTCTGCTCTTGTTTTCCCTGCATGCTACACGAGATGATTAAAAATATTTGGAAGCAGGAAACTAACTGATCATTCCTCCCTGAATTTAATTTCTTGCTACTATACACATGATATGAGACATGAACACAAGCAGGGTATGATGAAATCCTACTTCCTCACTTCTTTTCAGACAACTGCTTCACTGATTTAAAAAGAGAATATCGGATAGTGCTTGAAAAACAAATTGCTTTATTATATGCTGTCGTTCTTTCTCTGTAAAGTGTGTCTTTTTCATGGATACTTTGCCCAAATGAGCAAGACTAGGAGACACAAAACCATCAGCAGCAGTCATTAAAGCTTAAACACACAAGTGTGTGCTATTTGAAGTGCAAATTTGGAAATACTAAAAACAATTCAATAAGAAATCCATTCATTTATCATGTATCAATAACTGACTGAAACTAAACCATAATTATGATAGGAGTGTAAGAGAACTTAAAAAAAGGAGTACAAAACTACATTATAAGATATATTCCTACCTTATTTAGTATCAAAATACTGGGAACCTTTGGGTATAAAGCTAAAAGTCTTAGGACTCTTGAATGTAAAGCATTACACGTATAATGATTGGACATATCATGTAGTACAGCCACAAGGTCTACACTGTGTAAAGATATTTCCGATTCGGTCATCATTGTTCGTTCAAGTTTGTGTCTGAAATAAAGGAAGTAAAGAATCCTGTCATAAATACCAATACTGAAGTTTAATCCTAGAAGTTTAATATACAGTACTGCAAATTTAGACATGTTTTGAATCCTGTGCAAGCGATAAAGTAATTGTTACAGACACCAAACCGGGAATTCTGCTGGTTCTTACCACATCAATCATAGAAAATGGAAAATAGATATTTAAAGGACTAAGGTAGTAAATTACTTAGAGGCAAGATGATAATCAAAAGAAGTGAAAAAAAAAAAAATTGCTAATCACTTGCTAACTTCCAATGGTGAAACCAATCCAGGAGTGTCGAGGAATACAATTTGAGTTGAACCGTTATTTAGAACAGCACGAGCACTTATTCTCGTTGTGTGGACTTTAGATGATACACTGCATACCTGCCGAAAAACATTGAAACACCATGATCATATGATGGATAACTACTAACACAAAGTATTTTTTACACAAATAGTAATTATTGCAACATTCTGCTTTTTATGAAAAGTTTTAGAGGCATTTTTAAATTACAGGGGAATATAGTAGAATTTCCTTTGAAAATGGTAATGTAACATACACCAAACAACTCCTTTGTAAGAAAACAGTATCCATGTATATGATTTAAAATGACATCAAGTACAGCACAAAGAGTTCATCATATAAATTTTAAGTCATTCATTCATTTGCCTAAGTTACAAATTGAGAGTATTAGGAATGGTACTGAAAGATTGATTGGGGATGAACAAGTAGGCTTCAGAAGAGGAAGAGGATGTGTGGATCAGGTATTTGTGGTAAGACAGGAGTGTGAGATGTTCTTAGAGAGAGGTAGGGACACTTTTTGGGCCTTTATAGATTTAGAAAAAGCATATGACAGGGTTGATACAGAAGTGTTATGGAGTGTGTTGAGAGTGTATGGAATAAGTGGAAGTTTATTGAATGCAGTGAAGAGTTTTTACATGAATAGTAGAGCATGTGTGAGAGTCAGGAATGGTAAGAGCGATTGGTTTGAGGTGACTTCTGGGCTATGCCAAGGTTGTGTGATGTCAATGTGGTTGCTTAATGTATATGTGGATGGAGTGGTAAGGGAAATAAATGAAAGAGTATTAGACAGAGGTTTGGAATTAGTGGGTGAGTATGGAAGGTTGTGGAAATTAAATCATTGCTATTTACGGATGACACAGCACTGGTGGGTGATACTGAGAATGAATTGAATCATTTGGCGACTGAGTTTATTAGGGTGTGTTAAAGAAGGAATTGCGGGTGAATATAGGTAAAATTAAAGTCATGTGATGTATGAGGAGAGTTAATGTTGGCAGCTTCAATGTAGGGGTGAATGGGGAGTTCCTTGAGGAAGTTGAGAGTTTTAAGTATCTGGGGTCACACATATCAAGAACTGGACGAGTGGATGTGGAGAGAAGTCCTAGAGTGAATAAAGCGCGTAAAGCTCTAAGTAAGTCGAAAAGCGTGATGATAAATAAGCATTTACGAATGAATGCATAGAGAAGGATATATAAAGGTGTGATTGTGCAGACAGAATTGTATGGAGCAGAGACTTGGAATGCAAGAGAGGATGAAAAAAAACAAGTTGAATGCATTGAAGATGAAGTGTTTGAGAAGTATGATTGGTGTATCAAGAATAGACAGTGTAAGAAATGAGGAGATCAGGCAGCAAATGGGTATTGAAAAAAGCTGTCAGATAGGTTAGATCAGAGTGCAATGAGTTGGTTTGGACACATGAAAAGGATGAACGAACAGCAAAGAGAGTGTGGAGTGCAGAAGTGGTTGGAGTTAGGCCAAGAGAGAGACCTAGAATGTGATGGCTGGATGGCGTGAAAAGGGTACTGGATGCTCGTGGAATGTTAATGGAGCACAGAAAAGAGCGTGCAAGAGATAAGAATGAGTGGAGGAAGATTGTGTGTTGGTGACATGGGCTAAAGGGATTTCTCACACCTGCTACCTCAGAAAACTGTGATGGACGGGTGTGAGGGGAGTTGGCATGTGATAAAGTGGTGGGGGTAAACCAGTGGTGGCTGTTGGACCTCACTGTAGAATATCCTTGCCTCCATATCTTATGGGTGACCCAAGCAGGGTGGTAGGGGGGAAAATGTGGCAATCCTTTATCCCCAAGGAGCTAAGAGGAGTAGTTTAGGTATGTGTGGATTGTGTTGAATGCGTGTTTCTTGACTCGGCCACCCTCCTTACATATTAGGAATGAGACCATGTATATGAATGTACAAATGATTACCATAAAAATGAAAAAAAAAAAATGACAAACAACCAAATAAACACTTACCCTCCACCCCATTAGGTTATTGATAAGAGTACTCTTTCCACAATTGGGAACACCAACAATAGCAACTTTTAAAAGGTGGGCATCAGGTGGAGAGTCCACTTTACTTTTTAGCATTTCACTCATTTCTTCCATTGTTCTTGGAACTCCACGATGATACATGCCATCCCACACCGCTTCTGGCCCTACATACAAAAATTTTATTGGGATTTGTCAAAATGATGCATGCATTTATATAAACACATCAAAAGCAGCAAAAATCTCTATAGCATGTGTACTTTACATTTAGAATGCAACTTACTATCAGCTCTGAAGCTCAGAGTTCTGGTGGCTGCCAAAGATACTCTACAGTGGCTAAGGCTCAAAACAGAGTTAAAGACATTTCTTGAAACCCACATTTTTCAGTGAAGATCTACTGAGTCTCATACACAAAACATAAACCTACAAGAAAACGAAAATAATATAACTGTTAATATATCACACTATAATTGGAGACAACAAGAGAGAAAAAAGAAGACAAGATACAAGAAGTTTTGGAAAGAACAAAATTTCCTTACAGGTTGAAAAGTCTAACAAAAAAGGCAGATGTTATTGACTTCATTTGATGTGAGAAGTAAAAAATTAAGGTGTGAAAAGTTTAACAGGAATATACAGTATCAATATGCAGAAATACCATGACAACCATAGATTATTTTTATCTGGTGCAGATTAGGCTATATGCTTACAGGGGTCCTCGACTTACGACAGGGTTCTGTTCCTGAAAAGTGTTGAAACCCGATTTTCATCGTAAGTCGGAACACACCTGAATACATACCTAGGTCCCCCACCTACAGGAGGTCTATGATTTACGACAAGGTTCTGTTCCTGACTGCTCCTGTAATCCAGATTTCATCATGCCAGAAAACACCTAAATTCGAACCTAGGTCCCCCACCAATGTTGAAAATAAGTATTTAAAACGTAGAAAAATAATTCAAGTTCTTAATCTAAGGCACAGAATTAGTAACAGTACACTATACAGTATTGTTTACCTTTCCCACTGTGGTTGGCTTGCATCTGTATAACTTCAGCTCCCATATCCAACTTACGGTTGAACGGCTTAATACCAACAAATGAGAACAAGAACAAGTAGGCGAGGCTTCTTCTCCTCCCTTTCCCAGTATCATGGAATTAAACAATCTTTTTGCTTTCTCTTAAATCAACAGGAGGCTTTCTGGGATGTGCCATCGATGCTGGTCATCCAGCCAAAGCTCTGATGACATCTTACTTTTATCCATGTTGATAAACATGGCGAATGAGAGGTTGAAAAGCAATGCCTTTACAATGGCTCTTCTCTTAAAAATGAGTTCTTGTTGTGCTGTCCTTTTCATTTCTCTATTTCTCCAAAGTTTATATTTGTTCTTGTTTTGTAAAACATAACTGATGCTGGTATATTGTCATGTAGCTTTTCTTCACTTTTCATTTCTGGTCTATCTGGAGTACATTTCTGAACTAGACTTTTCTTGTACTTCATTTATCCAATTTGCTAAGATCACTGCTATTAATTTTCCTTTTCATATCTTGTTTCATAAAAGATTTCAGTTCTTCATAGGTGATATTTACTTTATACAAAAATAATTAGTTGATATTGCCCAAGAACCCTTTTCCATGTTTCTTTTTTCCACTATTACTCTTTATGAGTTCGTTTCTCTTATTTTCTTCTATATTACTTAACGATATACAGTATTCCAAAGGCCAACCTCAACAGAGTTTTTTGCATAACGATCGCATTTACGGCTATGTAGTTGGTAATTTTGTAAATAAATTAAATCTAATTTCTTCAAATAACCAAATACATAAACACATAAATAAATAAGATCATTAACTTGACATATAAATACAGTATACATAATGACGTGTGACTATTCTTTCACGATGCTCAACAAACTACTTTGCATATCAGGGCAAAACCTTCTTCCATGTCCCTGCTTGGTACTGTATTGCTTCCTCCTCTTCAACCATCTGCTTCTCTAGTTGCATGAGTTCCTCAGCAGAAAACTTCCCTTCATGAGATTTCAGCAACTCTGCTACATCATCAGGCCCCACCTCCAAATTGAGTTCCTTACTCAGGGCAACAATATTCTTGGTTACAGCCTCAACTGTCTCCTCAGAGCCAAGGAAGTCATTCACAAATTGGGGGCATAGTTTCTTCCAGATGCCATTCAAGTTCATCTGATTAACTTCCTCCCAAGAATTAGCAATATTCTTCAAAGCATTAAGAATATTAAACGGCTTCCAAAACTCCTTGAGAGTCAAGTTCTTGTTCTTCACAGTTGCCCTGAGAACCATAGTGACTACCCTTCAGAGGTAGTAGGCCTTGAAAGAGGCAATTACATCCTTATCTATTGACTGTAACAGGGAAGTGGGATTAGATGGAAGATAAACAACCTTGATATTAGGATGAAAGTCATCCCAATGGACTTGATGACAAGGGGCATTGTCCAGCACTAGCAACAACTTAAAAGGCAGAGCCTTGGAAGTACAGTACCTCTCCACTTCTTTCACAAAATGGTTGCTGAACAAGTCCTCAAATATCTGAAGGGTTATCCAGGCCTTCTTGTTCGACTTCCAGATGACAGGAAGTTGATTCTTCCAAATGCCCTTGACTGCCCCTGGATTTTCTGCCAAGTAAACCAACAAGGGCTTCGGTTTGAAGTCTCTAGCAGCATATGCTCCAAAAAGCAAAGTCAGTCTTTCTTTGCTGACTTTATGGCCTGGTGCTGTTTTCTCCTTCTTGACGATGTCCATTCGACTAGACATACGCTTCTAGAACAAGCCAGACTCATCCATGTTAATTTCTTGTTTGGCACAGAATCTCCCTCCCTAATTATTTCTTCAAACACACTGAGGAACTCCTTTACTGCTTTCTCATCACCACTAACAGCTTCACCTTACACCCTTAGGTTATGAAAATTAGAACGAGTCTTAAACCACATAAACCTACCCCTACTGGACACAAACTATTCACTTTCTCTCCCTTCCCCCTTTTCCCTTTTCACGGCATTAAACAATTATTCAGCTTTCTCCTGAATCAACAGGAGGCTCACAGGGATACGCTGTCGAGGGTGGACATCCAGCCAAAGCAACAACAGCTTTCCATTTCAATCATTAACCCACTACACTGCTTAGTAATTACAGTGGTCATCATAGGAGGAGAACCTTTCACATGTTTAAGGATGTGATCTTTATTCTTAATGATTGTCACCATGGTCGAACGGGCTGACCCCAGTGAGCGGCCAATGTTATTAGCAGTTTCTCCTTTTTCTGAGCATTTTACTATTTCTACTTTACCTACCATGGTGATAGCTTTCATTTTCTTCAAACTGCCATCAGAAGAATCACCAATATGCTTGGGAGGCATAATACAGCTCAATAACGAGCGAAACCAATGAAAGAGCGGATGAGCACGTGGACAATATGGTGTAGGAGTGTGAACTGAGCAATGCTTCTTCTTCTTCTCAGTCTAATGCCGTGTGACGATGTATTCTTTCACCACGCTCAACAAACTGTTTCACATGAAGATTGTGTTTACAGCTATGCATTTGGTAAATTAGTAAATGAATTACACCTAATTCCTTCAAATAACCATATACATAAACAAATAATTATAAATAAAACCATTAACTTGAGATATACGTATACAACAATGCCATGTGATGGCGTATATGTCCGCCAACTCAACATACTCTATGCATGAAGATCGTATTTATGAATGTGTACTGTATTTCGTAATTTTGTATATACTTTATATCTAATTCCTTCAAATAACCAAATACATAAACAAATAAATAAATAAAGCCATTAACTTTATATATACGCATACAACTGTGTTGCTAGCTGTGTATTTGTTCGCCACGCTCACAAACTGTTCAGCGTGCAAAGTTTGTATTTGCCACACAAACCAAGTAGGCTGAAAAATTTATTTACTGATAATTCATTAATAATTTATGAGCCTGCATCATAACGACGATACATCGTAACTCGAGGACTGCGTAAACCGAGAACCTCCTGTACTGCAGTAAGTACAGTCTCCACTTGAATTAACACAAGGATAGGTTCTCAATAGGCTCGTGTAATTCAAATAGTCTATTTCCATAAGGAATAATGTAATAGGCATAGATATGTTCTACAAGCGTGTATAAACACACTATGCTAAAGAAATAAGCTAAGTAAAACATATTTTACAAGTATATAACCAAGATGAAATATCTATACTTATGTAAAATAAAATATCGTATACAAATACTGTACAGTATTAAAGATATACAGATTTACAAATAAATAATGTACAGTAAACAAATTAACTATTACGTGGTGGGCAACAGGCATACTGGGACGTGTGGGGTGGCGGTGAGCGGTTAACTTAAGAGGTAAGAGAAGAGGAGGGGGAAGCGGGAGAACGAACCCCTATCTGCAAACGTAGACAAAGATCGCGTTTCTTATTGCCGCTGTACTCTTACCACGCTCATAACGGGCCAACATTTGCAATTTTACGTCAAGGTTTATATACTTTCTCGCTTTTTTGGGAGTAGAAGCACTTCCAAAGTCTGTTCTGGGGCATTTACTGGCCAAGATTAATGAATAAAAATACCACAAAATGGCACAGCAAACACAAAGCTTACCAAAGCAACTGTTAGAACAAGCAATATATCCACACAGTATGCTGGGTGAAGAGAGAATGAAGCACCTGGCAGCATGGCTGGAAAGTGACTCCAAGGTGGTCGCTTAGACACTAAACTGAACCGTTTTTCGTCACTTTTTCTCACTTGCGTTAAAGTGTATTTTGAAATTTTTTTTACTATTATTTTGTAGACGCGATAATCCATATTCGTGTAAGTTGCAATGTGACTGTATTATTTTTGAGGGGTATTCATATATTTTTCTATTAATATTCAGAATCAAAAAGTATATTGCTATTAATAAATGACCTTCAGTACAGTCTCAAAGGTATTGCAGTTAAAGTTACATCCAAAATTACTACTCATCCAAAAAAAGCTTGACAGCGCTCAACGGGATTTTTTTTTTTAGATTGTGTTACTAGTTTTTGAAAGAAATCTGTTACTAGTTGGGGGTGTGGGATCTCATCTATGACCCATTGGGATTCAGAAATAGCTTTTTAGTGGGTCTGTGGGTAACTTGCACAAAAGCTTTAGAAATAAAAAATTACATTACTGTAGGAAACAGATTATAAGTAATGTATTACTAATAAAATTTTACATATCACTGATTTTTAGTGGCAATATTGTATGTATTCTATTGCAATGAGTCAGGAATATCTTTAAAATTCGTTACCTGTTTGCCTTTGGACGTTGCATCTCAATGTATAGAGTGATAATCCAGAAATAACATACAGACGCTTCCCTACTTACGAATGAGTTAGGTTCCAGAAGTATGTTCATAAGTAGAGCTGTAAGTTGTGCTTAGGTAAAAAAAAATACTGTACAGTACATACGTATGCAGTACTGTACAGTACCTGTACTGTACTTAGGCTAAAGACACTTATCTAGTACATAAAACAAAGTATGTAGTATTAATGAAATTAATAGGGTAATAATAATGTAATAATACAGTATTGTACAGTAATACAAACATTAATACATGGGTAGACAATGGACTGGTTTATGTTCGTTTCTGCAAATGTTCGTAACTCAGTTGTTCCTAACTAGGGGAGCATCTGTGTTTTGCTACCGGATTATAGTGATGGCAAGTTATTATTTATGAGTACAGTAACCCAACATCCCCAAAAGATGTAGGGGCATACCCAGGTGAGAGTTTGGTAACAGTATATAATATTCATATTTAAGGCTAGGAGGATTTTTAAAATTGAAATATTTTAGCACATGTCTAGTAATTTTTCATTACACTTCAGCAAAGCTACTGTCCTTAAGGATTTGTTCAATTTAGCACCACAGTTGACTTTCGTTACTAGTGACTAAAGTGAAGTGATATGACTGCCCGGTGTGATACTACAGCTGAAGGTCTATTGGACTTAAATAGGACTGCTCAGGATAGTTCGATGTTAAGTCTTCCTTCAGTTACAGTTCTTTATCTTGCCTATATCAACATCAAATATGCTTTGATATTCGTTACACATCTCTTATTATCCCTTCACATCTGAAAAGTCACAACACTCCCCATCTCTATTTTTCTTTGCTTTATGCATTCTTCGTTCCCAGGCCTGAAGAGGGTAATTTTTATTACCTGTCCTGGTGCCACACTCATAAAAAAATAAACATAAACGGAGTTACTATCATTATTCAGTAGTGTATACCAAAGGTACCAGATAATGATATAGGAAAATAGGAGGGCACATGCATTTAAGACAATGACTAAAAAATATACATAATATCAATACTAAATTCGTAACAACCTATCCACATTGAATTAACAGGAATATAAGGGGAACAAATATAATATAATATAGCAAAAAAGTACTAAATTTTTTTATGTAAGAACACAATGATAACTAGGCTATAGTTTCATAAACCCAATGTGTGACACTGAAAAAATACTGAAAACTAAAAGACTTGCAAATTAAAATGATCAATTTGGGTCTAAACTGAGGTGAACTAATCTAACTACAGTGACCAAATCAAACGTAACCTAATATAAAATAATAAATTTTGAGATATTGTCCAAACTGGAGTAATGACAGTAAATATTTATAAGCAAATTTTGATAATAAACTTTTTGCTTAGGTTATGAAGGGGGAAAGAACACTATGCTAAGCATGGTTCAAGTGGTGTAAGCTCTTACTATAAAGTGTACTTAACTATATACCCCTAGTTAAGCTCATGAGAAAGAGCCCCAAGCTTGTAAGTCCCCGTCTCCTAGTTTCTTTTTCTTTTTACTTATCAAAATTTGTTAGTTTATGTCATTACAAGTTTCCTAGACAAAAACTCTGGTGAGTAGGATGAAAAAAATTACAAAGAACATTTAAATTCATAGATTTCCTCATCAGGCAAAATCCATTCATTCTAAGGGACCTAACCAGCCCAAAGGGATCCCCACATGCCCAAATCGGTCTATACAAAGGTCCCAATTCAACCCAAGAATATCCTCATCTGTTCTAATTCAACTATTCTGAGATCTTCTAGTCTAAATTCCACCTAATAATGGCTAATGAATGGCTTGATACATGTTCAGAAACCACAAAAAAATAAGATAGTCTAAAAATTAAAAAAAATCGAAACCAAGAGATATGTAACAGACCAGCCCAAAAGTGTCCTCACCTCAGTCCCTGACCCTTATTCATCCACTCTAGGGTTTACAAAGTCTAGATTCCATTTAAAAGAAATAAATAAGGTTTTAATTCATATTTGTAAACCGTGACAAAAATGTAATCAAGCTACAAATAAATGCAGCATATATGCTGCAGACCAGCCTCAGGGTATTCTTACCTGCCCTTGTCCGTCTATCCTAAGACTTTCAATCTCTAAATTCTACGTAAATGTGGTAAATGGGGCCTTAATACAATTTTGAAAGTCGGTAAAAACAGATTCTATTTATTCACAGGTAATTAAATACAAAATAGAAAAATAAAAAATCCAACACCCAAAACAGCATTTAACTTAACTTACATACTAATTATTGTAATTTTGCTAAACTTAATCGCATTATTGCAATATGAAAAGAGCATTTGAAACCTCTAGTAATTTAAAATAAAATCTTTTCACTATGACTAGGGAGAGAGATCACAAAAATATTTACATGCGAGAATGGATTGATATTTGAAAAGACAAACTTTTGCGATGGTAACATTAATCGGGAATACAAATGGCTTCTGTCATATAATTATGAAATCACACATTGTAATGGCTTATTATATGAACCAGTTATACATTCTGGTTAAATTATCATCCATAATACATATATTTAACGCATATATTACAAACAATGTACATATAAGTATGATGAGCTCTTCATATTAGGAGACCATTGGAAATATAATATTTAGCAATTTTAATGAAATTTGTATTTATTTACAAATGTTTAGGACTTTATTTGTTAGACGTAAGCTAAGTTACTGACAATATCAATACATATATATAAAAAAATCTGCACAAAGTTCGTAAGGCTAAAAAATTTAGTCTTTATAGATTTTTCCGCGTGAAAGATAGCGGCCATATAGAATAGAACAAGAGTAAAATCATACTATTGCTTATAAAAAACTATTTTTAAAATCATGAAGTATCAAAATAAGCTCAAAGTGCACAAAGTAATGATTTAAGCCCTTATGATTTCTCAGAAAATGAGAGCTATTAATATTATTGACGCAATTTCCTCAAGTTTATTATTGTTATTATCATTATTTTTATTATCATTCTTCTTCTTCTTCTTCTTCTTCTTCTTCTTATTATTATTATTATTATTATTATTATTATTATTATTATTATTATTATTATTATTATTTCTATTGCTATATAATAAGAAGCTAGAAAATATACCAAAAGAAATATTAGGAATAAAAATAGCAGAAGAAATTAAATACCTAGGTATCAAAATAACAAATAAAAGAACATACTTCAGAGACCACACAAAAGCATCAATTGAAAAAAAAAATAGCAAATACAATATACTCAATAATTGAAACCAGCTGCAATAGGCTACTTATCGGAAAAACGTACTGAAAAGGACTGGCAATGTCATCATATATTTATGGAACGATGCAAGGAAAAGATGGGCAGAATATTTTGAGTGCTTGCTGAATGTTGAGGAAGATAGAGAGGCAGCTATAGTGGCAGTGGGAGGAGTTCAAGGGCCAGTAATGGGAGATGAAAATGAGAGAGAGATTACAAGAGAGGAGGTGAAAAGGGCATTGTATGAAGCGAAAACAGGTAAAGCACCTGGAATGGATGGTGTGAGAGCGGAGATGTTGAAAGAAGGGGGTGTGACTGCATTAGAATGGTTAGTGAGAGTGTTTAATATATGCTTTATGTTGTCTTTGGTGCCAGTGGATTGGGTGATTGCCTGTATAGTGCCCCTATACAAAGGTAAGGGAGATATGTATGAATGCAGTAATTTTAGGGGTATAAGTTTGTTGAGTGTGGTAGGAAAAGAGTATGGTAGGATACTGGTTAATAGGATTAAGGATAAGACAGAATATGTGATCGCGGAAGTGCAGAGTGGTTTTAGGAGAGGTAGAGGTTGTATAGATCAGATTTTTATAGTTAGGCAGTTATGTGAGAAATATTTAGCAAAGGGTAAGGATGTGTATTTTGCATTTTTGGATCTGGAGAAAGCATATGATAGAGTTGATAGAGAGGCTATGTGGAATGTTTTGAGATTATATGGAATCAATGGTAAATTGTTGCATGCAGTGAAGAGTTTGTATGAAGGTAGTAGAGCTTGTGTTAGGGTAGGGAATGAAGTGAGTGAGTGGTTTCCAGTGAGTGTGGGACTGAGACAGGGATGCGTGATGTCACCATGGCTGTTCAATTTGTATATTGATGGAGTTGTAAGAGAGGTGAATGAGCGAGTGCGTGGTCGAGGTTTGAGAATGGTAGATGGGGATGATAACGAGTGGGAGCTGAATCAGTTGCTGTTTGCAGATGATACTGTGGTGGTGGCAGATTCAGAGGAAAAGCTGTGTCAGTTAGTGTCAGAATTTGGAATGGTGTGTGAGAGAAGGAAGCTGCGAGTGAATGTGGGAAAGAGTAAGGTTATGAGGTGTACAAGAAATGAGGATGGCGCTGGATTGAATGTTATGTTGAATGGAGAGACACTTGAGGAGGTTAATCAGTTTAAGTATTTAGGCTCGGTTATAGCTGCAAATGGTATAGTAAAAGCAGATGTGTGTCACAGAGTGAATGAAGGATGTAAAGTGTTGGGTGCATTGAAAGGAGTGATGAAGAATAGAGGGTTGGAAATGAATGTTAAGAAAGTTTTGTATGAGAAAGTGGTTGTGCCAACTGTGATGTATGGATCAGAGTTATGGGGTATGGAAGTAAGTGAGAGACGGAAACTAAATGTGTTTGAGATGAAATGCCTGAGGAGTATGATTGGTGTATCTCGATTGGATAGGGTTAGGAATGAAGTGGTGAGAGCAAGAACGGGTGTGAGGAGAGAAATTGCAGCCAGAGTAGATATGAATGTTCTGAGATGGTTTGGCCATGTTGAAAGGATGGATGATGAAAGGCTGCTGAAAAAGGTGATGAATGCGAGAGTTGATGGGAGAAATGCTAGAGGGAGGCCTAGGTTTGGATGGATGGATGGAGTAAGGAGAGCCCTGAATGATAGGAGGATGGATGTGAGGGAAGCAAGCGAGCGTGCTAGGAATAGGAATGAGTGGCGAGCGATTGTGACGCGGCTCTGATGGGCATCTGCTGTTACCACGGGGCTGCATCTTACAGAGATAGCCCTGTGGTAGGGGCAGTAGGAGGAGCTGGCAGTTGTGAAGCGACACAGGTTGTGGAAGAGCCGGGAGGATGGGCTGTGGCACTCCAGCAGTGCCACCTGAACGGTCGCTAGCTCCCTCGTCATTGCTCATAGAGCAAAGTAATCCCCCTATTTGTTTTCCTTTCTTGATGTCGGCTACCCCCCAATTAAAGGGGGAAACAGCCAAGGTATATGTATATGTATGTATTAGTATATAGGGAAACAGACCTACAAGACCTCCAAAAAATTGAATATAAAGTGTACAGAGCAATCTTGCAGCTACCCTCTTATACATCAACAGCAGCATTAAGAGCAGATATATGAGCTTCATCTTGCAAAGCAAGAGACATAAAAAACAAAATCCTCTATGCCAAACATGCTATTGAAGAAAATGGAAATGAGTTGCTGAGGGAAATATTCAGAAAACACTATGAAGAGAACAAAATGCCTTGGATGAAAAAACTAAGAGAATATATGGATGCTCTGCAAATAGATATAACAAAGTTAAAATCGGCAAAGAAAGAGGAGTTAAAGAAATGCATAAATAAGTGGGAAACAGAAGTATGGAAAACAGAAATAGAAGACAAATTAACTCTGGTACTATATAAAGAATACAAAAACAACATACAAGAAATTACATGGTATGACAATACTGAGGAATCGAGATTACTAGAAAGATGCCGAACAAACACCCTAGACCTACGATGGAGAATTAAATTTAAAAATAAAGATACTACCTGCCCAACGTGTGAACAATGTGAAGAGAGCCTAGAACATTTTCTACTATTTTGTGAAACATATTCACAAATAAGAACAGAATATAGTTTTTTTTTTACCACAACCATATATAGAAAAGAAAAATGAAATAATTGCTAATATATTGTTATTTAGATATTGTAGTGAAAAATACGTCAAAGAAAGAAAAAAAATATAAAAAGAATTTGTAGGAAAATAAATCAAATAATAAAAACCAGCACAAACTAATCTAGCAAAGCAAACCAAGACTTGGGAGCCGTTGCAAAAGGCATATCCCACCCAACTATACTACTGTACTACTACTACTATTAAGGTTCATTTTTTTCCCTCATTGCATGACGTGGGAGCGTGTAAAGTATTAAATCAGACACTGAAGCAAGTAGAGAATAACATAATGAAAATGATGAATAATAACAAATAATAAATTGTTTGAGCCCTACGAAACGAAAATGGCATTGTTAGACTCATTCCAAATTCTGTGTCTAAATGTTGAAGAAGAAGAAACCGCATAAAGCACTAAGCTTCCGTTTCGATACCGTGCCTCTCTCTTGTTATTTGGTTTTCACTTGGTTTACATGTGAATAGAAAGGTATCTTTATTTATTAGAAGTTTAGAATGGTGTCACTATCAACTTAAGCGTGTTACCCAGGGATTAATGTGGTATATGATAGCTGTCATTATTGTAATAAGCATTCAGTTATATTAGCGTTTCTGCGGGCCAGTTGAGGGACCTTCATGCGTGGTGTTGTTGTTGGTCGTGTTTTTGTTTTGTTTTTTTGCCAGTGTTGTGTGTTAGTATTAAGATAACGTGTGCTAAAAAGTTCGAAGGAAATAGATTTCCTTTTGCCGGGGTGAGGCAGAGAATGCTATAAATTAGTAGAATAGGACGGAATTTTTGTAATAAGATTTTTATTTTGTAAAAACTCGAATTTTTAGTAGAGAGAAAAATAATTGATTTATAACTTTTGCCATATTTATATTTGTCTTCGCGTCACATGTGGAGTTTTGTACTTGGGCTTAAGGCTGAGATTAAAATATGCAGCTGACTTTTATTATATATAGATTTTACATAGCGTTGGCCGATATCCTGTTAAATATAGATGCAGAACTTAGCAATAATTAACCCCATCAGTTTAAATTTTATTACTGGTTAATAGAGGGGACCGAATAAATGTTTACATTCTCACCCCCAATCAGTGATATGAAAAAAAAAGAAAAGAAAAATCAAAGCTTTTAAAAATTAGTCATTTATCAACTCATTTCATTATGGCAGTGAAATAGCCTGATAAAACCCAATATAATATAATAACGGATTTTTTGAGATATCCTAACTGGTGTGTGAAAGTAACATATACTAGGGACCAATCCTCTTGTTATATACTATTGGTTTGGGATGACCTTGGCTGGTTGGCTCCCAGTGACCCTTAAAACCTTGGTGGAGTGAAGGGGCAGTGCAGCAGTTAATGCTCTGGTAGGGAAGGCTCAGGAATATTAGCCTTGATGCTCTACGGAAAATTTAATAGTATTTGGGGGTAGTTTATAGTTTAGCGGGCCATGCCGCTCAACGACCTCATCCCTCCACTCAGGTAAGTAGTTCGACTGAAGGTTAGGTAAGTATTTTTAGTTAGGATAGTAAGATGGGGGGGGTCCCAGGGGCGAAGCCCCCCTGGATAAGAGGTTAGGTAAGTTTTTTAGTTAAGATAGTAAAAAATAGTTTTGTATGCCTATTGTCACCATTTTTGTTGTGTATTCATCCGCCAGTTTTCTAGTCAGAACCTACTGCCATCTATTGGTAGGTTTTGAACACTGGTATGGCCCGCTAAACTGTAGGTGTTCCTTATTTTGTTATATTACCATTGAGTGTTTATGCTACAATTGGCTTTGTTAATGACAAGTTGTGTAATATGGAAAGATTATAGTCTTTCTTTCTAGACCACCCACCCATATTGGGGTAGGGTTGAAGGCACTAATAAACCAAAAAGCATAATTGGCTCTATCATACCAAGTATGGAATACCCGTTCTTAATATATTTTGTTGTTTTGTAAGTTTTTATATACCCTTTTATTCATCACAATTTTTATGAATTTACCAGCACTTTATTATTTTTGCATTGAGAAACTGCAGCCTCCATGCAGCATTTGTTATATACTCTCAGTACGGTGGGTCAATGTCATATATAGCGTTCAGTACTGTGATTTTGAACTATGCACTTGGAATATATTGGATAAATAATCAGAAACCTTTTCCTTAGGAAAAAATATAAGTAAAGTATTATTTTAATATAGAATTCAAATTGTATACGGTAACGACTGAGTGCAGTTTTTGTATAATGGGTGGGGTTAGAGAACCAATTGACTGCATGAGATGAGGTACAACTGCATATTTAGATTAAGATGCATGTATGTTAAAGTTTTATTTATATAGCTCATAACTTTGAAGGATGTCAGCCCATATTTTGCTTCAAAAATAAATTGAACAATTTTGTAAAAGTGGTATTAGGAATTTTTATTTTGCCTTTGTTCATTTCCATTGATAAAGCATGCTACATTTACGAATGATTGCACTAATGCTCTGAGGATGTAAAGTAAAGATTGTTATTTCATAGAGAAAACTTTAAATCTTTTGGAATATGAACTTTTATGTTAATTTGTCTTGCCATCAAGTTAGATGCTCCGTAATTTTCTTAACTGACATACCATAGGCATTTTTTTTACATCTTTTATGCATATTAAGTATTGGACCATATTTACCAGCACCATTAATGCTACGTCTCCTAGATAGTGTTTGTCATTTTACTGTCTGCCTTTTGCCAGTGTTAAAAGGAAAGTTAGTTAAGAGGTTATGGATCTACTTGGGAGGATTAGGATTCTCTTCAGTATTAGCCAGCCCATGTGTTTTCCTGTCCTGTAGGTTTATAAGTATACATATTTCTTTCTTACAAATTGTATGTTAATGCTGATAAAATATAAATGGAAACTTGTCATGTATAAAAATTACCAGACTGAATGTGTACACATTAGATATTTTGGATCAGTGTGTTATAATATCTTTATGAACATGGGCTTCAACATGGTTGAAAAATGCCCGCTCAGCAGATATCATGTTAAATGATAAAGATATGAGGTTGGCCTTGAGAGTAATGCGCTTTTTTTTTTATTTGCAATATTTATCAGGCATAGTATTTGTTGTAAAAAATTTATTGAAACGATTGCACTAATAAATAATTTAGTTAGCAATATACCGGTAATTAACTCTTAGATTGCATATTTATGGTTGTCTTTTATGATGTCACTAATATTAATGCATATTAGCTTTATGTGTTTAAATTATATCTCATAGCAACTTATGGTGCAAGGAATGTTTCAAGAAACACTGTAGGGCTGAGAATGAAATTCAGGTAAAATATATTTTCTTGACAGTGCACAGCATAAACTGGGTTTATTAATGTTTTCTGTTAACATCGCCTGTTTCATCTTTGCAGCTCGTATTTCATTATTATGGTTATGAAGAATGATATTTGTTAGGGCTAATATCTTTATAGAATGCTTTCTGAGCTTATGTATGCATTAGGAGTTGTGTAGAGGTTGTCATCATTTGCAGATTGAGATGGTCAAGCTTATTTATTATTTAGCATCTTGAATAATGATATTTCAGCTCTCTATTCTTACTGTATAATGATAAATATGCCAATATTGCTGTTCAGCTCTTTTCGCCATTTTATACGTTCAAATGTTATTTTAAGTTATAGTTAATGAAAAATACATATTGCGTCAATACGATCACCTTACTATTGTGAGGCACAAAACTAATCTCATTAGGAAATAATTTAGGTAGCTCTGTTTGATTATGCACAATTGACATCAAATTATTATGCATCATAAAAATGCAGTAAGATATATTATATTCTGAGGTAAATACTTAATATATTCTTTATATCTATTTTTTTTAAGATCTTGAAAATGAAATGGCGAGAGAGAATTTCAATTCTTTCCCGAAAGCGCAAAACCACAAGGAATGCTTCTGGCGAAGAGAGTCGCCTAGAAACTCCATCAGCCTCCAGTTCAGGCTATAACGATGATAGAGACAGTGTGAAGAATACTCTCTCTCAGATTCGTCCTGTCATTGGGCCGGATCACAAGAGCTATTACATTCTTCTTCGTGGAAATGAGGACTCCTTTACTTGCATTCAGCCAGCTAAAGAAGTTGTCACTAGTTTGGATGAGATATTCAGAAATGTAGCCAACACTGTAAAAGACTGTAAATCACATGGCATGGGTTTGCCTCCTTATTTGCAAACTACTCAAGTTAGTGAAGGAAGATCCCAGAAAAATGCCTCCAGAAAAACTCTGGGTGGTGATTTGAAAGTGAATGGAGTGTCGAAAAGTGTTCGTAGTGAAACGCGATTCGGTAATGGTATGAAATTAGACAGTGTGTTTGACATTAAGCCGGAGGAGAAATTTCTAGGTACCGAAAATGTTGTTGAAAATGTTGTTCTGAATAGAACAATACAGACTGTAAACAGCAACCACAATGAGGTTAGACGAACTAGTACCTTAGTTTACCCTTTAGTACAAAATAGATTGGATTCCAGTACTGTAGCTTCAGGGACAGAAAAAACACGCTTAGGAAAGAAACATGGTCATCATAAGAAAACTGTGGATAGAGGAATACCACAGGAACCAGTTGTTTCATTGCCTAGTACTTACAGCTCTGCGCAGTCTCATAATAATTTTACTAATTTCGAAGAAGAACCAGAATTACAGAAAATCAAAGAACCAGAATTGCAGAAAAATATAAGTTTAAATAATGGTACCAATGAATGTAATGAGACTCAAACATCAGACGGCGGGGGACTTTTGGGGAAAGAAAAGCCCATAACAGAAGTTCGCTTACTAGCAAAGGATGGATGTGTTTTAACAGAAGAAGCAATCTTGACACAAGTGAAAGCCTTAGTCGAATCAGAAACTATAGTCGTAGGAGAAAATTCTCATGTTGTAGCTTCGAGGTAAGTTCTTTGCACTCATATAGGATTAAAGTTTTTCTTTTTTGTTATTTGATTTTTAAACTTTGTCTAAATTATTTCTTTAAGGCCACATAATGATAATTCTATTTCAGTTTTGATCAGGAAACAAGAACAGAGGAGTATATTTTGAACAGTTGTGCTTCAGACTAGGACATAAGGGTGTGGGGGTGTATGATGTAGCAATGGGAGTAAACCAGCTGCGGCTATCAGATCTCATAGCAGATGAGCTGTGCCCACTTACACTATTTGCGACATAAGCAATACTATGGTTGGGGTTGAGGATATTTTTCATCTCCTATTGTGCTTAGCTAAGAGGCATTCACTGAGTGGGTCTTCTAGATAATGGATGTGTACTTGTATGCTGCCATATCCTTACAGGGAAAATTAGGGCTCCATTATCATCATCATCAACTCTTTCAGCTTCTCCTATCAGGGGTCACCACAGTGGAACATTAATCACCATTTTGCTCTTGCCTCTACCTCTCCCTCCATCACACCACATATCCTCATGTCCACTCTCTTCTGCATGGCACCTCCATCATCAGCATTCTTCTCGCATTCCTTCTCAGGATGTCCTCATACCATCCTTTCGGTCTTGTCCTTGTAATATGCTCTTTCTTTATCCTGTCCATTCTTGTCATGCCCAAACAACACCACAGTATCTTCATTCTTCCTCCGTGTTCCCCTGCGTGTTGTGAGAGTCGACTGAATGGGCGGAGCAGGGGGACAGGGATTCCTCCCCCCTGTATTTTCTCTTTCCAAAGAGTCAGAGCATTGTGCATTGACTAAGCCACTCCCCTTATAAGGGAAAAATGGCTCATGTATATAGATGAATATAGATATGTTTAAAGAGTATGTACAGTGATCCCTCGTTTATCGTGGGGATTCGGTCCCGGGACTGGCCGCGAGAGGTAAATTTCCGCGAAGTAGGATCACCCTATATACATAGATATTTTACATTTATATATACCTTTACTGTATAAACCCTCCCTGCACTGTTAAAGAAGTACCCTTTACTTTATTAATAACAGTGTGCAAGTGTAAATTTATATGAAAGTGATAGGTAAACTTACTGTGAATGAGATGATGATGACGTGACATACTCATACATAGCTATTTTCCATGTATTTTTACCTTTACTATATAAACCCTCCCTGCACTGTTAAAAAACCACCCTTTACTTTATAAATAACAGCATGCAAGCGTAAATTTATATGAACGTGACTCCAATCACCACTCTTTCATTCCTAGGTACACACTCCACTACTTCATGCACTTCACTCCAGAAATGTTCTTTGTTGTCCGTATTACGCTCTATTTGTGTTACACCAGTCACAGCATGGTAGAAATATTTACACCCCTCTTCTATGTTCTTATTCTTGCTCCTCTACCACTTTATCTCTTGAACACACACTATATCTACTTTTTCTTTCATCATATCGTCCACTTCACTCCCTTTCCCCATCATAGTACTGACAATCATCACCAACTCTCACCTTCACACTCCCACCCTTCCTCCTCTCTCCCTGCATCCATAAATGCCTCCCACTCCTCATCCTCTCTCCCTGCATCCATGTATGCCTTCCACCCCTCCTCCTCTCTCCCTGCATCCATTTTTGCCTCCCACCCCTCCTCCTTCTTCTCCTTTACCTAGCAATAGCCCAGTTTCCACCAACACCCTGCTGCCAGTACTGGAGGCAGTACATGTAGTTGGTAATCTGGGCCTCATTCAATCTGGCATGATTTAGTGACGATTTCTCCGCATATTGTGGCCTTTGCATATAGATATATAATGACTTTCCACAGCTCTCCCGAACGGCATAGGAATCTTCGTGAAGCAGAATGAGATACACCTAACTTTTCATTAGTAACTACAACATTCTTTGGATGTTATTGTACTGTATGGTGATTAATTCAAATTCAGATATTTTATTTCCATTATTACAATGGTTACTATGTTACAAAAGTAAAGAATACACTTTTAAGTAGGCAGATAAATGGGGTCATGTCTTTCTTGGGACTTTCGATCATATTTGGTAACATATTGCTCTGTTTTAGAATTAGTGAGATATGAATAAATATGAGTAATCTCAGATTTGACCCCTAGTATTGGAAAAGTAATTCAACTCTATAGTTTTTTCTTAGTATAATTATGATAATACTAGCTTAATAATTTTTTTCCCAGCATGATGCCATATCTCTTTAATCTCTTTAAAACCAGCAGGATAGCCATAATGGAACAAAAATGGGGAGACATTAGGGCTTTTATCTTATCCTGCATATCCTTACCCCATTAGACCAGTTTGTGACAAGGGAAAAATATCACAGAGAGAGGAATTGCCAGCCTTACATGAGTGCGATATTCTGTCTTCCCTCCTACCAGGGATAATACTAATACATATATAAGGTTATGCTTTGTATAGTAACGTTATTATGATACAACAGAACAATTTTGAGGAAATCTTACTAATTTTCTTTTCTACTGACTTGTCAGTATCACATCGGCAATTATACTATCAGAGCCTAAAGAGTCCATTTTTAATAATACCTTAAATAACAAGACACCTTTTTGGTATTTTATGAGGGCCTTATCATATTGGAATGAGAATAGAGAGTCTGCACTGCTCTTATATTCTGCCATGGAAACTGGAACTCTGCTTGGGCTTCCCCACTACAAGGTTAGGAGTAGGAAGTTAACCGCTTGTAAGCATTACAAACCACCCTGTAATAGACAAAGGCTATCCTTGGACCATTGATGGAGATAGTCCAAGGAAAATCCAATAGCAGTAGAACTAGATCTGTTCTGCACACAATCGGATCAGGAGGAGGACCACTAATAACCAACGACCACATTACAGGCAAAGGCAGATTCAGCCACATGTGACCACCAAGCAGGGGAGCTAGAGGAACAGTGCTCAAAAAAACCATAACGAGACTCTTAAGACAACCCTAAGGATTGTCTGACAAGCAGAAGATGGGAGGAAAGGCTGATTAAGCTATTTAATTGACCGGAGAGTAGAAAGGATTTGGAGAAGATAAAGAGCAAACACACACTAAGACGTTAATTTTACAAAATCATATATACTAATATGCAAAGACGCAATCAAAATATTTATTGATATCCATTGCATAAGACACTAAAAGTATTGAAAAATGAATAGCCATCATTCAGGTTCAGAAAATATTAGGTTGGGAGTAGCAAGTCTTGCTCAGTACAGTTCGTCCTAAGTCTGGCTAAATGGAGAAGCTTGATATCAAGAAGGGCTGTGAAATTAGAGACACTTAAAATACTAAAGTACTGTCAATAAACATGTAGCCTCTACTGATATAGAGGCTTTCAATATGTCGTCACCACTTGGGAATCAGTACCATAACCTCTTCCCCAGAACATGCTCTATTCTGTTCACTGAATTATTTGATACATTTCTACCAAAATATGCTTCACTTAACCATTTGGACCATACAGACCGCAGTAGCCCTTTAAGGCGCAAAGCTCTGTATGTTTTAGATGCTCAGAGATATTTGAAATAAAACTAAAAAGAATTATCCAAGTACGATTGTATTCTAGACTTCTCAGAAAACTTGACCTATAGATGACATTTTTGTCCAGAATTTTCTGGACCCTTGAAATTATTAATTGTACTATTAATATAATTTGCTTTTGGGTGTAGGAATATGTTTACTTCATTTCTTTGATGTCTAATGCCTTCTATAAATGTACTATACTTAGAATGTTTTTTTTTATGTGGTTTACTATTTAGTGGTCTTGATCTTATATATTTATTTTATTTTCAGAGAGAGTGCACAAGAAGTAATCCTAAGGATACTACCAAAGGAGATGGATCTCGTTCAGGTAATAGAGGACACGCAGACTGTAAAAGATGATGTTGTGAATATAGAAAATAGTTATATGGTAAGCTTTGTACTGTGTTCCACTGTACAGCACCTTGTGCACCATGTAATATTGGTTTTCTGAACCAGAGAGGTGAATCTGGTATGCTGGTGTGATCTCTGAGGCTATGTATTTGACATCCTTTCCATGAGTGAAGTAACTGCCCAGGACTGAAACTTGGCAGGTTATTGAAACAGAGAGAAATTCATAAGATTGGTTAAACCCTTATCCATCTATTGTGTGCATTCTCATGCTTCCTCTTTATTGTGAACATCCCAGGGTGAACCTCCAGGGCCAAAAGCTGGACTATATTGGTACTTGATCCATGGAATGTCAAATAATTTTTCAGAAATTTATTTTAATCCTTTCTTCTGTCCACAAAATCATTCAGCTATTTGTCTCTATTTTAAAGTCTGATAAGACCCAACTGGAAGTAAATGGAATTACTTAAGAACTATGAAGTTCTACTCTTCAGTATGTCCATCCATCCTCCAGTCTATCTAATTCATTGCAAGACTAGATGAGGGAGATGGTAAGGCACAGTGGTATGTCTTTTACTTTTAAAATTTAGTATTGTGCACATCCCCATATCCTTCTTTTACTGCAAGCTAGGTGGTATTACTGCAGGTGGTGCCCAACTAGATCTTTAAAGTCATGGATAATATCAGGAAGGTTTTGCCATACTTAATTATGTACTGTGGCTTTCCCCCTTGTGGTAGCTGTGTTTCTAATGGACAATTTGATATTGTAATATCTCCATGTGTCTCACTGTCTCATTACTCTTACCTAAGCTAGTTACCAAATATTTCAGTCTTTTGCTTATAGGTAGCTTTAAATATAGTACTGACTCCTTGTTCTGTATCCTGTGAAGAAAATGTGTTCAGAAGCAGATATACTTCTTGAATATTTCTCCCTTAATATGTAATTTTTAATAGGTATCTAGGAATGTATAGCGATAAACTATCATAGGTTTGTAACCACATGTTTTCTTTTGCAGTATTTTGCGAATGAGCAAAAGAAACTCTGTATATAGTCTAAAAAGACATCTAAGCATATGAAGCATTTATTTCAGTTACTCAAGAGCCTTAAGCTAGCTTAAGCCTTTCTTTGCCCATTAGTATTGTGAATGGTAAATTAGTAATTGCAAGAGATGCACATTGCTGACTTCATATTCCCCAAAGAGCAGTGTTAATTTATGTTTTGATTGTTTGTGATTATTGGTATTCATTTATGGAAATAAATTTGTTAGATATCATTTCCCTAAAAGGTAGGTTTAATCTTGTATTTCAGCATAGGTCTTTGCTGCCTCATGCATTACTTTGAGGCAGTGTTTCTCAACCTTTTTTAAATCAGGGCACACTTGGTGACTAATTAAACTCTTAAGATAAAAATAATCCATAAAATTGCAAAATAGTAAAATTATTAAAAAAAAAAGCTCTTGAAATAA